>JAMRYI010000342.1:0-166498 GCA_029231635.1 Ditylenchus weischeri
CCCAAATTCCAATTTGCCCTATAGCTCTCAGTCAAAAGGAAAACTCCGTGGTTTCCCACCTAAAATGTTACGAGGAATCGAATGACGCAGTCGGTTTTGCACTTTTCCTATATTCCGAATGTCGACCTGGTGGGGGTACCATGCGCAATGGCCTATTTCGGACCCCGGGACCCCAAATTCCAATTTGCCCAATAGCTCTCAGTCAAAAGGAAAACTCTACGGTTTCCCACCTAAAATGTTACGAGGAATCGAATGACGCAGTCGGTTTAGGCACTTTTCCCATATTCCAAATGTCGACCTTGTGAGGGTACCCTGCCCAATGGCATATTTCGGACCCCGGGACCCCAAATTCCAATTTACCCTATAGCTCTCAGTCAAAAGGAAAACTCCATGGTTTCTTACCTAAAATGGGCAGGATTATGGTATACCACATGTTCCCAAAACTAGGGTTTGACCACATATTCGAACGTTTCAGATCGTAATTAGTACGAAAAACATGTTTTCCGGTGGGGGCCAAGGCTGACCCTTTATACACACCTGCCTGCCTTCGGCAGGCACTGGCATTGTTGAGGCGAAAGTGCTTTTTTATGCAAGAAACAATAACATTAGGCAGGCAGGTGTGTATAAAGGGTCAGCCTTGGCCCCTAAACGCTAATGCGAGCACTGAATTGTTCGGGAACCCTGTGGTTTTGGTCGATTTCGGTCAAAATTTTTTTTGCAAATGTCTTTCCGCCACCGGAAAATATGTTTTTCGTACTAAAATATGTGGTCAATAGTTTTTGCCCTATAGCTCTCAGTCAAAATTAAAACTCCATGGTTTCCCACCTAAAATGTTACGAGGAATCGAATGACGCAGTTGGTTTTGGCACTTTTCCTATATTCCAAATGTCGACCTTGTGAGGGTACCCTACTCAATGGCCTATTTTGGACCTCGGGACCCCAAATTTTAATTTACCCTATAGCTCTTAGTCAAAATTAAAACTCCACGGTTTCCCACCTAAAATGTTACGAGGAATCGAATGACGCAGTCGGTTTTGGCACTTTTCCTAGGCTTAGGCTTAGGCTTAGGTGTTGCAGGAAATGTTGCAGGCAAACTTTATATACCAAATGAAAGATAAAGAGCGGGGCTACAAAATGGTAAATTACATTTTGCATTGTGTTTTCAAAATTGTGAATAAAAATTTGTTTGAAAAAATCCGCATTAATTATGAATCAACCCAATACTTTTTTCTTCTGCTAAACACGATCGAAGAACATTTCTGCACACTTTCTATGCTCATTTTTTTATAATTCTCAAAAATTACTAACCCAAAAGACAATGGTTTTTGAACGCAGCGGCATTTCTGAAATTCGAATTGGCGGGGGACACTTTTTTAATCTGAAAGTTTGAATTATGTAATTTTTTTCATTTAAAATCTAAATTTCATGTATTGATCCAGGTAAAAAATTCTAGTGAAAAAATCAACACTTAAAAGTCTGTTTGTACTAATGAGAGCGTTTTGTTCAGAATTTCGTGATGAACAAGATAGGAGAAAAAAATTCTTGCTGGTTCACTCCAGGTATTAACTGTTGGACACCTCACAGTTTGGGGTTGTTTTAGATATTTGATTGAAACTTTGGTGGTATCGATCTGCAACGAAAGGATTCTCAAACATTGGGATATTCGAATATATGGAAGACTCACGCAAAGTTATTCAAACAATGGTATATTCTAGGGTTGGGTTACAGACCGGTGACTTAAATTTCCGGTGATTTGCCAGGGACTTACCGGTAAGTCACCGGAAAGTCACCGAAAACTCGGTGACTTATAAATTCCGTATATAATGTCCGGTTAATTAATATTATTATTAATTATTATTTGACCGGTCAATAAGAAATCTGTCAATTTTTTTTCGCTATTTCGAAATTGTGCTACAGTCACCTATCTTAATACAGTCAACTATCCGCATAGGCATACCTAGGCGAGGGGGGCGGATAGGGGCTAGCTGGGCTATAGCCAAGAATCAATAAGTTTGCTCGGGTTAGTTGCCGTATAACATGTAAAATATCATCATTTTACGAAAATTCTCTGAAATTCAAAATTCAGCCCCTTTCTATAAGCATGAAAAAATTTGATACAGTCTACTCTCGACATAGTGCACTCTCGACACAGTGTATATAACAAAGGAAACAACTTTCGATATATTGTATATTTTCTAAATTTTTTTAAAATTGCTATCTCTAAATGTAAATTTATGCGTTTTTTTGCAAATTGAGCAATAAGTACTTAAAAAACGAGGTTTGTTTACTTTGAACGAGAAGAAATCAATAATCGAGGTTGATAAAAATCAAAGTACCAAATTGATTAGAGGGTACGATGAACTACAATTAATGAAGTACAATCGTATTCCTGGATATTTTTTGCCGACGTTGGAAGAACCGAAAAGAAATGTAGTGAAGGGAGGGCGGAGGTAAGGCATTTGAAGCTAAAGCAGTGAAAGTGAAACAACCAATTAGACGGTTGAAAGCTTATAGTGCGTTTGGTTTTGACTAGTGTTGGGATACCGACCGCTAAGTTAAAATTTTGGTAAGTTACCGGTAACTTACCATGATGCCGGTAAGTAACCCGAATTTTTTTCATTAATTTCGGTGAACAAATAGCGGATTCGTGTTTCCCTTACTGTAAAACCTCGATGTAGTGGCCTATAGGACCAATAAGTTAAATGACCACTGTATTAGAGTAAAAAAACCTTCAAAAACTTACTGCGGCAACTTTATCTCTACAGTTAACTGTACAGCTAACTACAGTTTACTGTGAGAATTAACTGTGCCTTTACAGTTAACTGTACAGCCGATTTAACTTACAAGTTTTCGGTTAGTTATACGCGCTGTGTAAGTTACCGGTAAGTTACCAGTAACTTACCGCCTCCCAACCCTAGTTTTGCCTGTCGTTTATAAAACAGAATTTTTTCTTTGCCTAGTTTTGCCTGCGAAAACTCTCGATATGGTTTATAACATTGTCTGTTTGTCCGCAAACCTTTGATATAGTGTACTCTCGATATAGTGTATATTTTCTCGGTCCCTGCGCACTACACTGTATCGAGAGTGGACTATATTACCGTTTAAACTTTCAAAACTTAACTACAGCAGAAAGCGCACATCCTGCGCATTATTTTGATACCAAATAAGACATCAAACCTTTGTGAAAAGTCATGCAGCGATTAAAAAATTTGCTGGAATCTAGGCTTTTTCGGTTTTTTTTTCAAATCGGCGCCCTTTATGGCGTTCTTAATTTTGCGTGTATTTTCGACTAAAATTTTATTTTTTATCTAATTGCAGGCAGTTAACGTCGAGACTGACTCAAATGTATGTCTCGAGCTGCAAAAAACACGAAAAATACAGAACTACAAAACAAAAATACATATAATGATAAAAAGCGTGACGGACAGACAAACAAAGTCCAAATATTTCATAGAGATTTAAAAAAGGTGAAAAAAGGTGCCTGTAAGGCGTCATTCTACCAAGTTTGCATGTAATTTTGAATTTTCCTGCAGAAGTAGAAGCCCGTCTACTATTTAACCTCTGAAATCTGTTTGACATTTAAATTCACAAATGCACATGACCATGCAGTTATTAACTTATTTACATTTATCAACACATTAATATTAATACAGTATATATTAAAAACAAGAAAGCCACAATGATTAAGGTACATTTTTGTGAGCATTTTTTGATGAGCTTTGTTCTTGTCCTGCAGCTTTCTGGCCAATCATTTTTTCCCTGTCAGACTTAATTTTGGCAGTGCGCTCAGCAATTCTCATTTCACGTGTTTTTAAAGAAGATGGCCTGGATTTTAAAAAGTAAATTACTTCAAAAAACCGTGAAGCTTGATATTTTAATTAACTTGCGAAATTTGAACCACCCTAATTATATCAACTTTAAACGTAAGTGGCCGCGTGCGGCTTTCGACCAAGGCCGATCTTTTCTTGTAAGTCGGTGCTATCACAAGTTTAGCTATCAAATTTATTAGTTAATACAGAAAATAATTCTTAGAAAGCTGTAAAGAAATAAATGGTGGCTAGCTCTTCCAGACTGACAATGTCAAGCAGCTTTGGGATTGATTAGTCAATAAATTGAAAGTTTTGAAAAATTCTAGCAAAAAGCATTTCAAAATAATTACTGACATAATCAGGGTGGTCTTGCGCAAATTTAAATTTTAAATTCAGGTTTTATGGTCCCTTCAAGCAGACATTCTCTCATTATGCACTTCTTGATAAGAACTTTTGTACTTCATGTTCAAAAATTATAGTTTTACGATTCTGAGCAAGTTTACGTTTTGCAGAAATTTTCAAAAAGAGCCGCGATGTCACAAGGATCGCCTGACGGTCAGAAACCCTACTTCAGATAAAACTTTTTAAAGTTCCAGGTTTAATAAAAGTGAGTCTGCTAAGAATTGCCGCCTCTTTTAAATAATCTAAAACTAATAGTTCAAAAAAAATTGGGTAATACAAGTTCTTATCCAGTAGTCCATAATTAGAGAATATTTGTTTTAAACATTGTGCACAAAAACCTACAGAGTACGTTTGAGCTCCTTGAGTATTTCATCCTCCCCGCCATGCATATTATCAACGGCTATCTGGATTCCTTGCTCAATAAATTCATGTTTTCTTTCCAATTGGAATGCATCTAGCTGCAATTTATATCATTTTTTGGTTATGCTTCCTTATGTTTTGGTCATGATTTTTTTGCAATTCAGTTTTACTAATTTAGAATCTCTATTGAAGTTTAAAATTTTCCGTTCAAAATTTTACATGAAAAAAGTTCGTGGACGATCCAAGTTGGGTGTGCCACCAGGACAATCAGCGTATACAAAGGATGCGGAGGAGTAGTGGCGGGATAGGTGTCTTTTGTGTACAGGGTGCGCCAATTTTTTCGCACGTATTTGTTTTGGCCATAACTTTTTTGTTTTTCATGATTTTGACGTAATTTTTTTTTAAAGAAAGCTGAGACTCTAGGCAACCGAACCGTACCAAACATTGACAAAAAAATTTATTTGAACAACTCTGTCGAGCTCAGAAGAAGAATCACACAAGCGTTTGCAGAGCTGCCTGGTGAGATGATCAACAGAGCAATGGGAGCATATCAAAGCCGCCTCGAATACTGCCTAGAAGTGAACGGAAGATCAGTTGAGCAGGAATATGAGTGAAAAGAGTTGTTTATTTTGACTGTTGTCACAAAGTGGTGTTCAAATAAATTTTTTTGTCAATGTTTGGTACGGTTCGGTTGCCTAGAGTCTCAGCTTTCTTTAAAAAAAAATTACGTCAAAATCATAAAAAACAAAAAAGTTATGGCCAAAACAAATACGTGCGAAAAAATTGGCGCACCCTGTACATCGAGTTCCCATTATTTAAGGTTACAACTAATTTGGTTTGCTAAAAAAATGAAACATGCCAAGATTATTTTTCTTTAAGTTTTTGTTATAATTTTTCTAATTTTTTTGTATTATCGTGTAGTCCCGGATCTTGGCTTTCTAATGAATTATCAAACTTTCCTGAATTATTTGCAAAACTAAGAGATCAAGAAGTTTTAAAAAGAGAAAAAGCCACCTCCATCTTTTTTTAAGGCCTTTCGATCCCTAAATTTTACAAATCATTCAGCAAAGTTAAGTAAGAAGGGTAGAGTGCGACTTGCTATCTAACCGCTTTTGGGTTGGGGAATCATTACCAGAGCAAGCCCCATGACTACCTATATTACCCGCAGCACTATAGACAAACACATGAGAAGACTTTATTGATAACGGTTTACATACAGATACAAGCCTGGGTAACGTTACAGTACTGGGTGAATGGTAGTCTGATTCTGGGAGCTGCTCTGGCACCGCGCAAGCTACTCTCCTATTCACCGGCGCAGTGGAGAGAGCGTGACTGGAGGCGGTATACGAAACCATGCGGGAGACGTTATCACGCACCTGGACTGTGACCTTAGCTGGGAAGCCTGCCATAGAGGAAGACTTATCTACTGGGATAGCACTAGACTGGGTAGTATTACCAGAAAGAATGAGAGGAGCACTCAGCTCGCTGGGAATCGTACCTAATGTAAGACTGGGAATGCTTTCCGCATTAGACCTAAGTACTGGGAAGTAACTAGTAATAAGACTGGATCTAGGAGTACTGATGTCCTTCGACTTGAGTACCTTAAAGTAACTGGTAATGAGCCCTGTCTCAGGTAACTTGGACTTAACTAGACTGGAAGGAGTACTAGACTCAAGACTGGATGAGTAACTCTGACTCAATATACTGGAATGAGCATTAGACTCTTAACTTAGAGTATTGTATTCTGGGAAATCACTAGAACTTAATGATTCATCTGGAAGGTACGCATACTTGGCACTTAAGGCACTTAATCTGAATTTGAGCGAATTTGTCTCAACACTGGGTAAATCACTATAAGTATAAGAGGACTTACCTTGACTGGGCACTGACTGGGAAGCTTGCTTAGACATCAGAGAAATAGGCAGCATGCAGAACTAAAGATCGATCTAAGAATGATTTATTTGTTTGTTCGCCTTTTCCCCTAATGTCTTCGCAAGACAAATGTCAATTCAAATTGACTATATGCTGGGTTTAATGACTGGAAACACTTTCCTATAGGAAATATGCTATTTAAACTGGGAGTGCGGGAAAAGGAATTTAACAATTCTTACACCTATCACCATCCACCAGGTTCGCCCTCGAACCGGTAACCAAGCAAAAGGCACCCGACTTTTGTAACAATCCTTACACCTGGAAAACCAATTGCCACTCACAATTGGATCCACGTAAAGAACTGTTACCTGGGTATATTTGAACTGGGTAGAGAGGGCTGAGACTGGGGTACTATGACTAAGTCAAAGCGCAACTGGACACAATACTGCAACTGGGTAGACCTTCACACGTCCAATAGTAACTGGGAGTCAGAACTGACTGAACATGATTAACCCTTTTTTGCCTACGCGTAGAAATTTCTACGTGCACTTTGAAGCAATTTTTTTGCACTTCATCTTAAGCATGTATATTAAGTATTATATGTCATTTTGTAGCTAAGAAACAGCTGAATCAAACAGTATATTCAGTTTTACCAAGTTATCTTTTTATTGTTACAAAAATTGAATTTGAATAAGAGCAAAATCATCAAAAAATATGTCTTATTGTTGCACATGAAATTCTTTGAAACACTTGTCGTGTAGTCCGACATTGCACTTTCCACACATCCTGCTGGCTCTACCCTTACAGACAGCACACACAAGCGCTGATTCAGAGGTGACAATCCAATGGTTGAGCCTATCGAATCGCGCACTGTCGGTCACCCGCTTGGAGGTTACTTGCCTGTCCTGGGAGGATCTCCGTCCAGGGCCTGTTGCTGGATTTGCGTACATACGCAAGTAGGATGTGGCAACATTGCGACGAAACTCTAAATAATCACACTTCGGATTTTCTTTTCTCCACAACTGCCAGGCGTTGTGGACTGCTGTGTCGACCCCAAAGCAAAAGCAGGACCACCACCACTTTTTAGATCCAATGGCAACGCGGTAGTTGTTGATGTTTTGATCCATTCTGTCGACTCCTCCCATGTATTGATTGTATTGATGGACTGTGTGTGGTTGATCAACTTCAATTCTCTTCTTTTCCTTGGCAGACCAGCGACTGGCTGAGTGCATTGGCTCCAATAAAAATGGACAGTACAAAGAAATAATAGTTTCAAGACAAAAAAGATAAAAATGGCCAAAAAATGCAAATTTATCAATAATATCAGGTTTTTGACTTCATTTTCATAATAAAACTGATAATTTTACCTCTAAATACGACCTTTAGAAAAAATAAAAATAAATTCAAAATTTTGAAATTTAATTCCGGCAAAAATTGGTTAACTGGGTATTACGCTAACTCTACTATGCTAGGCATAGTAGCCTTCCACCTAAGTGTTAGCCACCAGTAGGTTGAGCTGACCCTACAAGCTATTTGCTGGGACTTGCTGGGTACCTAACTGGAAGTTTCAACTGGGTATAACAATTTTCTGAGATATAACTGGGATGGAAGGGTTCCTATCACCCTTGCCACCTGACCTAACTGGGTAACTTAAGACTGGACTACAAGTTTTTGTAAACTGGGTTCCCTATCACCCTTGCCACCACTTTTGACTTAGGTGAGCAAGACCTGACAGTAACTGGGTAAATTGAACTGGGAGACCGAAGTCACTATCTAACTGGGTAACGTACACAACTGGGTATCCGACCAATAAATTGATCTAGATTTGTTTGATCTGGGAGCAAAGTTAGTACTACAAACATGACTGGGTAAAAATGGTTATATAGAAAATAGGACCTGGAATACGTCTGAACACTGGAGCAGAGGACCGCCAACTAAGGAATTTAACAATCCTTACAGTTAGATAGTTTAAAAAACCCAGGATCCAGGGCTACACGATAATGCGAAAAACATAAAACAGTTACAACACGAACTCAAAAAACAATCATCTTTTTCGCAGTAACATGTTTTTGTGGCATTTTTCAGGTCTTTAGCAAAGTGTTGAAGTGTTAATCCTTTTTTCTGAAGACAGAGTCGTGATACAATACAACGGCGAAAAAAATACAAACAATACAACGGCAGAATTATTGGGTACACGGTTGAATGGCGCCTTACAGTTGCCAAGTTATGAAATTATGACAAAAATCAGAACTTTTTTAGATTCATTCGAATGTTTGTTGTTTTGATTGGAATTCTAAATTTGATTGAGTTTTGAGATTAAACATATCTAGTGCTTGTTGCTTTTATCTAGTGCTTGTTGCTATTTTAGAGCAAAAAAAAGATTTTAACTAAAAACCTCAAAAATAAAAAAAGATTTAGGGTCCCTAAAAAAGGACAAATCTTTTTATAATGGACGTCTGAGAGCCCTGTATTACTACCAAAAATAGAGTTAGCTACGCTGTGTGCAACACTCTCCAGCAGGTGGCATACTCGTTCAGCTTTTTTTCTCTAAGATTGTTAAGGGCGCTTTTATATATGCTCACCTTAGGATATCTATTCTCGCAAATGTGCTGACGCTTTTGAGCACTGAAGATTTTGCGGTGTTCTTCGAAAAATCTTTTTATCACTAGATTTGATGATTGCATTTGATCTAAAATAAAGAAAAAAGCACAGTTAATGCTCTATATAATGTGTTTGCTCTGATAGAGCTTCCCTCTATTTTTTTAGATGGGCTTAGCTCTATTAGAAAAATATATGTGTGAAATCCATCTATGGTCCGAAATCCATGGTCTAAAAGTTCTTGGTGACTTTTCTAGCTCTTTTTCAGTAATAATTTCTATTTAAAAAAATCATTATAGACACATGACTTTGTAGCCCTGCATCTCCTTTTTCAAATAGTATTCGGAATAGATTAGAATAGTCATTATTTAGATTCAAACATCTGTGAGGATATTTGGAGAACTTGATGAGCATTTTCATCACTTTGAGTGATCAAAATTTTCACTCGATTTAGCCCGATTTTCCCGACGAGTCCTTGAGGTCAGGTATGGTTTTTTCTTTCTTCAGCAATTTTTTGCTCGTGAAAAAGCTCTTTCTTTGCGCTTTCTAATAGTGCGTGGTTTTCTTATATGCGAAAAAGTTATCGAGATTAAAATTTTTAAAGAACCCGATTACAACTATTTTAATAACTTATAATTTCACAATGGTATGGGAAATTTTCGCACAGAAGCTTGTAACCGCGAAAACGGCGCCTAATTCGGAATCAACATAAAAAAATGGCACGCGATAGTGCTTTGAAGTCACGTAAAAAAGGCTCCTAAACTGTCTAGCAAAAGTAAAAAAGAGCAAAAAAAGTGTCTGAAAAAACAATTCGACGTGAAATACTAGCAAAATCGAAAGTCTGACACCGGATTCGTGTTCAGCATGGTCGATTCACTTTACTATCTTCACGGGTTGAGTGGATCCAGGCACCAGCTACAGCAGAGCGACACGGAGGCTGACTAATTCCACAGAAACTTGCAAAGCAGTAGCACACAGACGATTAGTCGCACCGATGCCTAAACCAAAAAAAACTCCATCGACTGATTTCAAACACTCGTCGGTCAAAAAATTCCACACAAGACAAATTGGTGTTTGAACTACGGTTTCGCATTTGCTCTCGCAAATTTCCTTCCCTCACACCTATAAAGATGTTAAAAGCCAAATAATGAGTATTCTAATATACCGTATTTCCTCTAATTATTAGAGGGGGGGGGCGGTAATTAGAGGAAATACGGTAATCCTAATAAAATTCATAAACTATTTGAAAGCGGAGATGCAGGGCTACCAAATGATTTGTGTCTATAGTAATTTCGCAATATATAAATCATTACGAAAAATAAAAGAAAAATCTAGAAAAGTCACCAAGGACTTTTGGGCCAAACTTTATATGAACTTTTTTATGGCACTGGCTATGGACGAAGACACTGTCTCAATCTGAGTCTCGTTAGAAAGTTTTTGAGAGACACTGTAACGGTCTCGTTCAAAATTTCGGCCAAAAGTCTTGTCACCGGGTCTTGTTAGCAGACATTTTTCTATTTCTACATAATAAGCCAAAAAAAGAATATGGTTAGTCACACACATTTTTCAAACAAATACTCAGGGCTGTTTGTGAAAACAAAAAAGCTAAAATATTGTCAAAAAATCACTAAAGGACCATACTTGTTGATGACAATGAGAATTTTCGAAAATTTAAAATCACCTGGGACACTTTTTTACACACCTTAGCACCTTATTTATTTATATTTAAACGATCAGAAATTAAATTGTAAACAAAAGCAATCAAACCGAGAAGATTTTTACCGGCTTTCGCTGCTCTATTACTGAGCTAACTGGCCACTTAATAAATCAATCATTAATAAATGGTTCTAATTTTCTTGATGAACAATATAAAATTTTACCAAGTATTTTTGGAGTAAATAAAAGTGCCTCGTGAATTCGCGAGTTGGTACTTATACGGTTCCCCCATATCGAAATTTTTTCAAAAACAGGTTTTAACCATTTCTAAGCAATTCTCACACGCTAAAACCGATAAATACGTTGTTTCCGATCACTTTCCATCAAAAAATTTGTCTTTTTTAGATTTTCTACCTGCCTGCTTTCGGCAGGCAACCACTTCAATAGGAAGCCTTTTTGGAGATACATTGTCCGGGCCAAGGGCTGACCCTTTATATATCAAGAAATATATATCTTGAAGATATAAATCTTTATCTCTTGGTGGTAACTGTAACAGGTGAAAAATGAGCTGCTTGCAAGGAGCTGCCTGCTTGCAATGGAGAACGGGTAACGGGTATATAGATATATATCTTCAAGATATATATTTCTTGATATATAAAGGGTCAGCCCTTGTCCCGGACCATGTATCTCCAAAAAGGCTTCCAATTGAAATAGGTTGCCTGCCGAAGGCAGGCAGGTAGAAAGTCTAAAAAAGTCAAAATTTTGGATGGAAAGTGATTGCAAACAACGTATTTATCGGTTTTAGCGTGTAAGAATTGCTTAGAAATGGTTAAAACCTGTTTTTGAAAAAATTTCGATAGGGGGGACGTACCCGCGAGTTTGAATTTTTCTCTTGAATTTTTTCTATGATTCACATTGTCATCCAGAATTACCGTATTTTCTTTAATAGAAGCCCCGTCTTTAATAGAAGCCCCGTCTTTAATAGAAGCCCCGTCTTTAATAGAAGCCCCGTCTTTAATAGAAGCCCCGTCTTTAATAGAAGCCCCGTCTTTAATAGAAGCCCCGTCTTTAATAGATGCCCCGTCTTTAATAGAAGCCCCGTCTTTAATAGAAGCAACCCCCCTCAACTTTGAGGGTCTTTATCTCAGAGCAGAGTCCATATTTTGCATAGCTGTTTTGTGGGTTTCTTAATTCCCACGAGCTCTACAGATTCCACTTTTTAAATTTTTCATTTTGACCCGAAAATCTCGTGATCAAAATAAAATTTTCCTAATTTCTGGGTGATCGAAAAATAAAAGCCCCGGGATTCTATTATAGGAAAGACGGTATAATCGTTTAGCAACCTTAAATGATATAGGACAGCTTCATTACCTTCCATTTCCTTTAGTTGTTTCAAGTAACATTTTTTGCGTTTGAAAGCCTGAATAGCTGCTTGCATGTCTTGATTAACACAGTACTCCGTCTTGATCTCATCGTCTATCTGCAAACAAAGGGATAAAATTAGTTTAGGAGGTGATTTTAGACCATTTGTCAGAAAATCCGAGTATATGAGAGAAACTAAAGTACCGTGTGATCGAAAAGTCCTCGGACAAACTTTAAGGACGCTTTAAGATAGTAAATTTTTAGCCGTTTTGAAACTCTGTAAAGACAGTTCTGTAGCCCTGGATCTCTTCTTTCAAATAGCATATAAAATTAGCGAAATCACTATAGAAAAGTCAGCGTTCGAACCCAAACACTTATGAGATCATTTTGAGAAGTTGACTAATTTTCATCATTTACAGCGATCAAAACTTGATGATCAAAACTACTAGCGATCAAAACTATGATAATAAAAAACAAGATATATCTCATCGCTAAAATTAATTTAATTTACGGGTCCTTTCTCCTTGAGGATGAGTAAATGTTGCGATGGCTGGGGGGTTGGGGGATGATTCTATATTACTTAACTGTCTGAAGTTCGTTATCTGTTCATGTCCTGAAACCGTGTTTTGACCTCGTTGTTGATTGTCGCTTTTTAGGTTATTATTAGGATTAGGGGACCAAATTTTGTTTTTTTCAGACCATCCAGGTGGCGTAACCGCCTACCCTAATATAACGCATCTTAAATTTTGGAGTATTTTAAAAAGGAACTTGCGCACCTGGACAAGAGGGGCTTTTCTATTAACTGTTAATAATAAACCCCCTCACCCAAATATCAAGTTTTTTGGGGTGTCTAAAAATCATTTTTAAGTAAAAATTTTGCCATAAAAAGGCTAGAAAAGCAATGTTAAGAGAATAAAAGGGCTGCATAGGGAAGGGACAAAATAGGGGCCACTTTAGGCACATTGAAGGGGGGGCCCACTGGCAAAAAAGTGAAGATGTTGAACATAGTTTTGAATACTGGGGCCTACCGCATATAGAAACTCTGGTATGCATGTTTTTTCATGCATCCAGAGTCACTTTCAAGTGATTTGTGTCTAAGGCATGTGGGTGTGCGCATCTCTAACTCTCAAGCCCCCTGCGCCCCCTTCCGGGGCTTGGGGGCTTGGAGTTGAGATGCGCACACCCACATACCTTAGACATAATTCCGAGAAGTACTCTTGATCATAAAATGCATATAGAGTCTCTTTTTGCCATGGTCCATAAAAAATTTTTGAATTGGCGCGGGACCATTGATCAGGAAGAGACAGGGTCCTTTAAAAATTATTTTTAGACACTCCGAAAAAACTTGATTTTGGGGGTTGGTTTATAAGCCAGTAGGGTCCAAATTTTTGTTGTCTCAACAGGAAAAAACTCGAAAAATTTCAACATAAAATTTAAACACTCCTTTACTTATTCCTTGTGTTTTTCGTTGCATTTAAAATAACGAAAAAAAATAACTAATTACTTTGGTGTTAAGCGCTGATCCCTTGTTCCGTTTATTGTTCGTTGAATAAAAGTTAAAAAAAATTGTGGACTCTCGATTTAAGGACAAAAAATTTCTGGTTACGAAAAAAAGCTCGATATAAGGACCAAACAAGGACAGCTCGATTAAAGGACAGCGTCTGGCCGGCCCCCAGGCAGTCCTTAAATCGAGCATCGACTGTATATACAATATAAAGAGAGTTAATCGATACAGATATGTGACTTGGTGGCCTAGTGGTTAAAAGTGAAGTGCCGAGAGAGGGTTCTTGAGTTTGCCCGCCTTCCACCTTTTAAAATTTTTTACCTTTTTATATATTTTTTAAGTTGAACGATGAAAACGCTTTGCAAAATAGTGGAAAAACATAATGAGAGGATACAAAAAGCACACTTGAAACTATCTTCCTCGTAAACATAAAGATTTCCGTGGGTAAAGGTCCCGAAAACGGAAATCGACTGGGCAAGGGGCAACGTACACAAAATTTTCATTTTAAAATTTGCGCGTGATTTCCGGTCACCCTCTACAGAATGTCTTAAAAAATGTAGACGCTTTTAACTGGCCATTAGTTTGGCCGGAGTACAGAATCCTTATTGGCCCGAAAATCAATTTACACATCTTTTTCATGTGTTTTGACCACTTTTACGTAAAGAAAAGGCGAAAAACGATTAGGAAAGCACTTTGCAGAAAAAAAAGTTTTCAGCAAAATTCGACTTTTCGCCAGTTCTGAAGGGTACTTGGATACCTTGTTTGGTGGTTTTTACCACATTTTTCCAACTGGACATAACAAAAAGAGTTTCTATATACATTTTTAATCATGAGTCTTGCTTGGAATCATGTCTAAGGTAAGTGAGTGCGCGCGTCTCTAACCAACCGAGTCCCCTGCGCCTCCGAAAGGGAATAAGATCTAGAATCTAGCTAGTGTAACTATGCGTAACTAGCTAGTTACGCATGCTTTACAAGAATAGGCAAGAAAAAAATAAGTATTCATACCAGAGTTTCTTTATATGGCAGGCCTATGTTCAAATTCAATGTATTTGTATAATTGGGTATCCTTATAGGTTGTAAAACTTGGGGGACCAAGGCAAAGAGTCAAATTTAGATAAATTTAGATAAATTTAGATTAATTATTTTTCGTGACCAAAGCATTTTTTTGTAATGTTATAAACACCTACTTTGCTCAAAACATTCCTGATGTATTTAATGAACATTGTATAGGAATTAACAATGTCTAAAGGGCGGTCTATCCTTTTTAGCAATTCTTCTGCTTGGCTCATTTGTGATTCTCACAATATGTTTGTGACAACAATCAGTGTCTTGAAAGTAAGAAAGATTTATTAAAACATTACGAAATATTAGGTGAACGAAAGTTAAGTAATCAATACAATGAAAAAGTCTTGAAAAAGGTTTGTTTATTATTGATAAGAAAATATTTTGGGCACTTGTTTGTATAGAAAATATTCCTTTTTGAAATAAATAAAACATCAGCAAATTGGCGTTTTTAGAGATAGCATAAAACGGCACGCCAAAGATTGGGCCATTTCAAATTGGGCCCAGTCAAATTGGGCCCAGTCAAATTGGGCCCAATCTTTGGCGTGCCCATAAAACTATTAAAGAATAATCACAATTTCAATTTGATAAACATTATTATCCTTTGTAGTGGCACGAGCATTAGAGTCTTCTTTGGTAGCAGGAGTAATGGTTTCTGAATCCACTATGGCATCATTAGTAGCAACAGAAGTATTAGTTTCTGCATCCACCAATACATCTTTGGAAGCTAGAGCAGAGTTTTCAGTCACCAAGCATTTATACGCAAATTCAAGCACTGTTTTTAGATCTATAAATATTTTGCCTCTATATGTGTTTGCGCCCCTCCTGAAAAAAGTTGCCTTGGTCCCCCTGTTGTTTTTTCGCAATTTTAAAAAATCTGCCTTGGTTCCCCTGTTGTTTTTTCGCAATTTTAAAAAATCTGCCTTGGTTCCCCTGTTGTTTTTTCGCAATTTTAAAAAATCTGCCTTGGTTCCCCTGTTGTTTTTTCGCAATTTTAAAAAATCTGCCTTGGTTCCCCTGTTGTTTTTTCGCAATTTTAAAAAATCTGCCTTGGTTCCCCTGTTGTTTTTTCGCAATTTTAAAAAATCTGCCTTGGTTCCCTGTTGTTTTTTCGCAATTTTAAAAAATCTGCCTTGGTTCCCCTGTTGTTTTTCGCAATT
Organism: Ditylenchus weischeri; assembly: GCA_029231635.1. Classification (NCBI taxonomy): domain Eukaryota; kingdom Metazoa; phylum Nematoda; class Chromadorea; order Rhabditida; family Anguinidae; genus Ditylenchus; species Ditylenchus weischeri. Next base: position 15,786 of record JAMRYI010000342.1, read on the forward strand.
TTAAAAATCTGCCTTGGTTCCCCTGTTGTTTTTCGCAATTTTAAAAATCTGCCTTGGTTCCCTGTTGTTTTTCGCAATTTTAAAAATCTGCCTTGGTTCCCCTGTTGTTTTTCGCAATTTTAAAAAATCTGCCTTGGTTCCCCTGTTGTTTTTTCGCAATTTTAAAAAATCTGCCTTGGTCCCCCCTGTTTTTTTCTAGCTATTTTTTTACAAAAATAAAAAAATCTCTAGAAATTTTTAAACACCAAATTTGGCGATAATACCAAAATTACTTGTATTTAATTTTACACACCTCTTTTTCATATATTGTGTTTTCTTATCTCAGATGTTTTCACACCGTCTTGTAGCTGAGATTTTTTTCTATCGCTTGAGTAGTCAAACACACTAGTTAAAAATATTTTTTTGAGAAAATCATCGCCAACCTAACACTAAAACCCTTGTTTTTTCTACTCTTTTTTTTCCGGTTTTTACCGGATCGGTGTAATTTCCTCAAAACAAGTTTTCAACTCGGCTGTTTAACCACTTAATCAATTGAGACGGTGTAACAACATCTGAGATAAGAACATAAAATATATGAAAAGAGGTGTGTAAAGTAAAATACAGGTAATTTTGGTGCTATCGCCAAGTTTCCTGTTTTCCAACTCTAATGCATAGTCACCTTCTTTAAATCAGCATTAACTTTAAAAGTCAAATTTATTTTATGAGATTTAAAAATTTTATTAACATTTTCTTGGGCAGCTGTCTAAGTTTTCTACTGTCGGGCTGAAATCCTTGACAACGACATTTTCCCACAAGCTTTCCAGCCTATACGGGTTTTCAGCTCGGGTTTTCACACCAAGTGTTTGTGAGTGCACATAATGTCGGTAGAATATTGCCCATGTGGAAAAACATGTTCTCTTTGTGTGTTGAAGATTCACCAACAAACAATCCGCACACCTTAGCTAAGTCTTGCTCCTTTTCTTTACAATAAATTGCAGCTCCAAGGTCATTTTGGTAGTCTATTGGAAGAAGGGCACGAATATTGCGGGTGCAGAAACTCTGCCATACCATACATTCATCAGAACCTTCAAAAAACCGTTGAGGTGATGTGTGAAGTTTTGCTTCTAGGACCCTGTTAGTATCTGTCCATGACGAGCCTTAAAAAGTAATCTTTAAAAAATGTGGACACTTTTAACCGGTCATAAGTTTTTGTTCTGACATGAATTAGAAAATTCTGTAAACGCAAATCGACTCAACTTTTTATCAGAAGTTTGTTTGGCATACAATGTCGAAATCACGTTCCGCTACGGTTTAGACCTTACCCACCCAAAAATTATAGCCGTTTAAAAGTGTCCACATTTTCGGGCGGGTTTAAAAGTAGGAATCTAAAGGTTACAATCTGAACGGAAACAAAGTAAGACGGTTCTTCGCTAGTTTCATAAAAACCACCCCTCCCCTCAAACCTAGTGCCATATAAATCCCACTCAATAGTTTTTTTAGGATCAACCTATATGACAGTAACTTTGGCGGAAAGGGGAGGTGGGTGTGCACAGTTCATCAAACCATCTTAAAAAAAACCAAAGTCTGGCGAAAATGTTGTCAGTTTATCTGAGTTATATCTAGGATTGCTGAAAAAGCCGGCTTTTTTCTTTTCGAGCTTAATCTCGAGATTTATACCGGCTTTAATATTTTTTTAAGCTTTTTTCGAGTGTTTTCTACCACAGGGGAGACCAAGGCAAAAAATTGAGACCAAGGCTGGCAAAAATATTTTTCAACAAATCATAAAATTTCAGTCGAAATCGTTTTAAAATCGCTCAAGAACAAGATGAAAAATGAAAAAACGAAAAAATGTTATTAAATTTTATGCAAAAAATTTTTTGAATTCGTACAGATAGTATATTTTCTCGGGAGAAAAAAGCCGATTTTCTATCAGTCGGTTTTTTTCTATGCTGTTTTCGAGATTGATCTCGGCTTTAATCTCATTCAGCAACCCTAGTTATATCTGAATTAGGATGAAAGAAAAATTTTTCAAAAAAATATTTATTCCGAGGTCTTTTTCAGTATTAGATTGGCCGGTTTTTCATGTAGCGAAAAAAATAGAATTCAAAAAGACTAAACGAATTAACTTTAAAAGAAGGTCAAAAAAAATGTCTACGCGATTTATAATGGTTTTTCGAACACGTGAAGAGCTTAAAGCTTTCAGGTTACATCTTCTTTTACTAGCCTCTGTCTGCACTTTTTCCATTAACTTATTAACATCTTTTCGAGAACTTCTTTCAATCTTACAAAATCATTTGAAAACCTTAGACTTTTTGGCATCGCTAAATTTTCTGACCAAAAAAAAGTTTTACAGTCGACGTTCTATATAAGATACTCCCCTCAAGTTCGTTCTCGCCTAGGGTCCGACACTTTTTAAACTCTTTTTTCGAAGTGTTTTGCCAAATCTGATTCTCCAGTCTAGTCCGAAATATCGCATGGATTCTGATTTTGCCGATCGTTTTTCCAAAATCCTTTTATGTTGCCGTCTTCGGTTATCCGACACCTTTAAAAATCAGGTGTCGGATAACCGAGAGCCGCGGGTCTTTACGGCAACCTGAAAATATTTTGGAAAAACGATCGGCAAAATCAGAATCCTCGCGATATTTCGGACTAGACTGGAGAAGCACATTTGACAAAAGACTTCGAAAATAGAGTTAAAAAAGTGTCGGACCCTAGGCGGGAACGAACTTGAGGGGTGTCGGATAAACGAGAGTAGACTGTATTGGGAAATAGATTCACAAGGACAGTACCAGGATCAAGTTTAAGTCACTAAATGTTTGAAAGTTCAAAAGTGCAGATCGGCTTCCTGGGCAGAATAGACGAAGCCACAAGGAGCTCCAATAAAAATCCTGTTTGTAGGACTTGATCATGTTGACTCGTTTCCATTTGCTCGGCGGCATCTTCAAAACTGGTGGGCAGAGCTGGGAAGGAACCTCCAGGAAACGAAAAAGTCTGAATGATGAAAAATCACCTCGGCAACCTCCGACTGGTACTATAAAACAGAACGCCAAACATTTTGTTCAAAACTAACTCATCCAGTGATGAGTTAGAGTCTTTCGCCATCTGTTTTGTTGACCAAATTTGTATACTTTTTCTCATCCCTTTCATTTTCGCATACCTCTCCGCTATCCATCTCATCTATCTAAACGACAAATACTTTTAGAAGCCATGGAAACCAATCTTACTCCAAACAATAACTTCGCAGTCGTGGCAGATGATGTTCTCGGTTAGGCGCACCATAGGGTGGACAATAGTTTTGAAGAGGTACGCCGTACTCCGAATTCGGCAAACGAAGATCTCGAGAAGACGAGCTATAGGGCGCACACTCCAGAGATAGAAGTGATGACGAAGAATCATTTCAATTCTAAGTTTGTTTCTCTGTGATATTTGTGTTTGTTTGCTTGAATAAATTGCAATATCCAATAATGTGATTTGAGTGCGAATGTTTAGAGGAGGTGAAATGAAGGTTTTATAAACCTCCTCCTGGAGGGTGGAGGTGAAAGGAAGTGAAAATTTTTTGGGTATGGAGGGTGGAGGTGGAAGGGGAAGAAAATTTTTGGGCTTGGAGGGTGGAGGTGGAAGGGGAAGTGAAAATTTTTTGGGCATGGAGGGTGGAGGTGGAAGGGGAGGGGAAAAAATTTTGGGGTGGAGGTTCGGAGGGGGAAGTGGAGGTTGGTTTTACGCGGTTAACAGCTCTGCTGGTGGGCAAGCCACTAGTTTTCATCATAGTGGCCGTATTAGTTCTAACTTTTCCTAGGAATTCGTCTAACAATCTTCCGTTAAGGGCTACCTCATCACGCCCCTGCATGATAATCTCCACGATAGGGATAAGTCTGACCGCAAAAGTGACGGCATCCTCATTGTCTCGTTGACGACACGCCATAAGCTCTTGTAAAGCTATCTCCCTGGTACGAGTCCCATCAATTTTATCCGTCAACTGATTAATTATTGACTCGGCCTTGGTATCTTTCGTGATCAAATATAGAATGCGCGTTCAATAAGATTGCATCGGGTCGTGGAAAGTTTTCAAATATCGGCATTGAGATAGGTCGTACGTTATCGGGGTCAACCGACCTGGTCATGTCTGTACTATTGTTTGGCGCTGAAAGATTGTCACAATCAATTTTTTCGGATGTTTTTTGTAGTTCCCGGGTACCTGATTTGACAAATAGTATTTCTTTGTTCACAACGACAGCAAGATCTTCATAGCCTTGGCCGTTTATTTTTGACTGCAAATTATTTGACTAGGTGTGATCTGAGTGCAACGAGAGAGTACAATTTGTCCCCGTTCGAGTCGAGCTTTTATGTCATCGCGATTAAAAAATATTTGCATACTAGCACTGGGGTCGGTGCTCAAAAGGGACTTCACCGTCTGAATTTTCGAATTATGCTGCTCGCAAAGGCGCTGGGAAATGTTTGTTTAGATCTTGTGAGCGCTGTTCTAAAATGTTCTGCGCTAGATAATTCGCGCGTGCATTCAAGTTATCGTTCACTGGTTCGTGTGTCGCTGCCGTGTGTTCCGAAACTGCTCGTTTAAAAGGCATAGTTGTCGCTGCGCTTTTGTCAGTATCCGTTAAAAAAACTTGTGATACTCTATGGCTTGAAACAGTGTTGTTAACCTTACTTATACCTCCATTTTTAGACGTCTGCTGTGCTGTACTATTTGCCTGTTTTCGTGGTGTGTGATACTGAATTGATGAATGTGGTAAGCTTAAATCTTTTCTCGTTTGAGGTATTAATTGTTGTGTTTCAGGTTTGGTAGGTGTTGGTAGCTGTAAGTGCGATGTGCTGTGTTTGTGTTCTTTATTTATGCTGTTGCTCTGTAATTGCGGATATCGGTTAGGTGTTGTCTCAGCTGATTTTTCTGTTGCGGTAGTGGTTTTGACCGTGGTTATCGCAGTAACGAGGTGCCCTAACCGTGTCGCGTTGGTGATGTGTTCGCCAATTTTATAATTTGATAAAGGTGACACGGTCGATATTTTCGGTTGAGCTTTGAGTGCCCGCTTTTGAACAGTTTTTGTGTTTTCAAAAACTACATATGCATTTTTGTCTAACTTCTTTGCCATCGTAGGAACTCCAGAAATATTTTCTCTATTATCTGTTTGGTTACTAAAAACAAAAGTTGCTTCTAAAGTGGGAAGGAACTTTAAGGCGATTTGCATAAACTTGTGCGGGTAGTGGATCCATAGGGTCGTGAGTGAACATATAGATGTCATTCGAGATTGGAAAAAATAAGGTCCCATCTTTGTCTTGAAACTCCTCTCTGTGGTCTAGTCCGCATAAAGTACTAGCCCGTAGCGAAGTGTGAAGTTGTCGATGAACCAAACCTCCGATGCCCTGTCTCACTTCATAATTAGATGTGTTCGTACAGTTGCTCGTGGGACTCCAATTATGGTGAGCGATCGGCAAGACCTTGGTAATCCACAAATTCTCGGTTTCCCTCACTAAAACTCTATCTGTCGGGGCCCGTAAGAGTGTGACCATTTTCTGGCATTCCTCAGTTGTAACGCTCAATTGAAACTGAGTAGTTGATTCAATTGACCGTAAAAACCAATGAGTACAAAGTTGGGTTACTCTCTCTAAGCAGTTCCATACCTTAAAACGTTTCATTTTTCGTCGAGGCAAAAAAAGAGTCACGTTTTTGTTTACAAATGGTTCATTGGGAGGAACTTTGCATACCTCTTTTTGCGGGTGGGGAATAACTTGGTCGGGTAAATTAGGAAGACATATTCAATTACTTAAGCCTAAGCCTATCAAAAATACGTGTTGAAAAGTTTTGAAATGTTTTTAGTGCTTGTTATATATTAAAGGACCATGCATGTTGCTGGCAATAAGAATTTCAAACGTTTGAATGCGCGCGGGACACTATTTTTATTGCGAAAATATTCAGAATTATTTTTTAGTAATACAATAATTAAATCATCAAAAAGGCAGAGCCAACAATGGGAATCTAACCCTAAACAATATTGACTGACCTTGGATGATTATCCACTACACTAACAAGTAACTTGTGTTTCTTCATCTATTTTAGGCTAAGTAACTTCATCTTAAAATCAATTATGAATTCAAAAAATTAATGTCAAACATTTTCGGAGTAAAAAAGTGTCCCGCGCGCATTCAAACATGTGAAATTCTCATTGCCGGCAACGGGCATGGTCCTTTAAAATGACGCTGACATTACGAGCTTTCTAATGATATATAACATGTAAACTAAAATAAATGGTTTTTTCATAATTGAAAATAGTAAAACTGATCACTTTTGAAAACATCGATTTTGTGGTTTTTAGGGAATAACTTTTTTCTGTGCAGATTGTTTACCGTTTTTATTGCAGATTTCGTTTGTTGGATTGGCGGGCCACTATTTTTATTAACTATGAATGTCAGTTCCAGACCTTGGAAATTCCCGGCTAACATACGCTGGCCTACCCTGAGTCTGAGGCCTGAGCCTAAGTTAAAAAAAAAGGCGTGTTACAAATGATAAAAGGTCGAATTTTTGAAGGGGCCCCCAACCGAACACGTGCCCAGATTTCGATAGAGTGATCCGAAAAGCACATATTGTTTTTAGATCATTTGAAAAGCTGTGGGGGTATATCTTCCAGTATCCACCTGTATCCGTCTGTAAAATTCGAAATGTAGGATTTAGCTGAAAGTATTTCAAAATTGGTGGAAGTGCTTAGGGAGTGGTACTTGGGTGCTGGTAGAATGTAGTTTCTAGGTAGTGGTATCTTAATGGTAGTACTCAGTCGGCGGTAACCAAATTGCATATAAGACCATTAAAACCAAGTGGTCGTCCACTTGGATCAAATTTTTTTTACGTTTTTCGCGTTCCAAAATCTGTTTTCTGGACTAACTCAGGCACGCTGAAGATTGTTTGATAATAGCAAAATAAGGGTTTCTCGGGTATTTTTCGAGCTTTGGGGAATAATTGATTTAACTAAAATCCAGAACACAGATTTTGGAACGCGAAAAACGTAAAAAAATTGATCCAAGTGGACGACCACTTGGTTTGGTTGGTGCATGGATTGATGAAAGAAAATCGAGATTGGATTATAGAAAAACATTTTAAGTAATAGAAATTATTCACAAGACAAAAAAATTAAAGAGTTGTAGGCGAATTTACCTAGAGCCGTTAAAAAGAGCTTTTGTAAACAACTTTTCCAAATTAGAAGTTGGATTATGAACAGAGTTTTATTTTTTTTTAATTACTTGAAAAATAGGTTCTTATCCTTTATAGCGACTACCTTTAAAATCACTTTTTACCATTTTTCTTTAAAATTACTTTTTTACTGTTCATTTTTGGTTTTGAAATCTTCTTTTCTGAAATCTTCTATTGTTGGTTTGAAATCAAACAAATGTTGTTAAATAATCAAATAATCAATGAAATAAATGTGACCAAATTTTAAAGGTAGTCGCCATAAAGGACAAGAACCGAAAAATATGTCAAAATTTTTTTTAATGTTTTAGGCGTACTTATTTCAGAGCTATTTATCTGCAGAACTTTTGTAATATTAGTCCAAAGATGATTTTCAAGTAAATGTAAATTTATTTTGTTCCTTTCGGGAATATCGGCCTTACTTGAGCATTTACATCTATAAATAATGTCAAGGGACAGGCTAAAACCTTACATAGAGAGTCAGCATAAAGAAAGTCGCTATAAAAAACACTTTTTGCAAACATCTACCATGGGTTCGTTATATAAAGACGTGTATATATATGGATGTTTAAACATGATTTACAAAAAAGTATGAAATTTGACTAATAGAGGTTTCCAATCTAAGAAATTGTGAAATGAAAAATTTAAAAAACACTCAAAAATTTGAAAGATTTTCCATTTTTTACTCCTACATTAAGCACGTTGCTTTAAATAAAGCACAGATCGTAACCATGATTTTGCCTTGTGCTTCATCATCCTCGATCATTGTGACTCCATTCAGTGGTCGGAAAGAGCTCCGCTTGCTGCTTATAATGGCTTTGTCCAGAGACAGATCAACCTGACTGGTGTGACTATCTAAACAATTTAAAAAATTCTGCAAAATTTTACTTTTGCAAGAAGCCTACGCTGAGGACAAATGTTGCAGTATTCACAAATTGTTTTGAAAAACCACTTCATTTGCAGCCCATATGACTCGGTTCTGTCTTTGTTGATGGCTCGATTGATTCCAACCACATATGCCACTCCTCTACTGTCCATTGTAAACATTGGAGCTCCGGAGTCTCCAAATGTTGGGATTTGAAACTTTTCATTGATGTCCATACTCATTTCTGAGTTAGTTGAGTTGTATTTAACAGAAAGTGTTGCTTCATGAAGTCTTTTGGTAGACACACCCTGGTGTGTTTGACCAAATCCAGCCACTGTTAGCTTGGCTGGCAAATCACCGACATGTAAACACGCATAGTCTAAACAAAACAATTAGTTATTTTATGCAAACAATTTTCCTAGTTATTTAATTCCTGACTACAACAAAGCAGCAAAAAGAGCGACTAGGGTGTCGACCATGGCGCCAGGGGATTTACAAGACAATTAAAAAAAGGTAAGCGATGTCGCCAACGTTATCGAAAATAAGACGCCAGCGTTAGCGATAGAACTGAAGCTTGCACCGTCGGTGGCAAAGAAGATGATGCTGTCACCGGATCTGCCCACTGCACTGTCTAAAATATTCGTCAGCGCACACCGGCACTGGCGAAATTTCAGTTTTATTATTTTTAAGTAATGGGCCCGCACTGCTTTTTCTACTGGCTGTTTTCAAAAAAGTCACCGGCACTCAAATAATATGTTCTGGGCACAGGCGTTTTCGAAAAAGTAGCCACCAGCGCCCAGTTTTGTAAACTTTTTCACCACATATTGGCGTCCTTGCCCATGCAATATACAAAATGTCCCGATTTGTTTTCGCCATAACTTTTTTATTTTCCGATCATTCGCCTAGTTTAATTTTTTAATAAAAAGATGAAAATCTAGGCGCTTTGTTGATACCTCACTCGTTATTTTGTGTTTAAAATTTCATGTTTTACTGGACAATCAAGCATTTGGGTAGTGTGTGATCGGATCACAGTGATCTGATTCAGGACGCACGAAACATTGTAGATCTAAACTTTAAAAGGCGCTCACTCTCACATTTTTTTATCACCGTAAAACGCTAAACGAGCGCCTTTTACAGTTTAGATCTAACTTTTTTTGTTTTTCTAAAAGTTTTGGTACCAAAATGCAGCTGACATTTAGGGCTACAATGTGGTGCCAAAACTTTAAAAAACTTAAAAGAAATTAGCTCTAAAAATGGTCAAAAACTGACGGCCAAAGATATCAGCGGCCAATCGGCTTGTACCCAAAAATATTCCAATATGTCTAGTCGATGTAAACATCACTCGCCGATTTTTTTCAGAGTTTCCTCGTCTATTGGTCCTATGCCAATAAGAGATACGTCTCGCTCATCTACTGAATAAGAATCATAGCTTATAAATTTCCACATCACTTGTGTCATTCTGTCGTCGACTTCACAATCATCACCAAAACACACACCGCCTGAATTGAAAATCACAAAATTTAAAAAGCAAATGAATTCATAAAGAGCGGTATTATAGACAATTATAGTATGATCAATATCTTGAATTTTTTTAAGTAGCGCCTGTTTTTCCATTCTTCTCCCATTACAGTTCTGAATATTCTTTAAACTTGTTTTGGTTAACTTTATTTTCGGCACAGCAAAATTACTCTATATATGACCAAAATCCCCCATTCCATATGAAAAGAGAATCAAAAAACACGAGAAAATCATGAAACATACCGACGTGAAGTTTAGCTTCTTCCGGTACACCAAGATCCACAATGCAATGCCGATTTGTCATACCAATGGTTTTGTACATCATCCAGAAAGTGCATTTTTGTGAACCTCTCACGAGGGCGCCTACAAATCTGTACTTGTTGTTGGGAACAGGGTCACCATTGATAACAGCTACACTGCTGCTCACTCCTAAAAATATACAAATTATTTTTATTAACTGAAATAATCAAATTCAGGAAACGCAAGACACTCGAGGGTTGCCGATAGAAAAGATGTGGTAAATATTTGGAATTTTTTTTCTGTAAAAAAAATTACCCGCGTTATAATTTTTTTAGAGGGGCAAGCGCGTGCGTTTGAAAATACCAAACACTATTTTTTTCTTAAAAAGTTTTTGGGTAGTGTTTTAAAATTTACCGAACGTTAGCTTAAACCAAGGAAAAGTCAAAAAACAATTTAAAAACCATCTTTCGAAGTGTCACCTTTTCACCTGCTTTTTGCTTCTTTTTATTTCAATAACTAAAACTTTGGAAAGAATTGAAGAAAATTCATTTTCACAAATTGACTGAAAATGGAAAGGGTTTTACAGGAAGGTTTATAACTTTCTAATTAAATTTATGTTACATTGAAATGTTAATCATAGCAATATACCGAACATCCTTGAACAATATAAACGTGGTACTCTGTTCTTTGGTTTTGGTACATAATTGTTCTAAAATTAGATAGATGCACTTTTTACAAAATTTGTGTGATCTAAAAAAGACAGTTAGTTTTGCAATTTATCAAAAAAGCAATAATATATGCGTCAGAAATTGCATTTTCTCGTTACAAAATGAGATATTATAATAAGCGCTAAGGCAGGTGCACAATGAGTGTGGGACTGAGTGTGCGATTTAGCATTCTTTTAGCGCGGGAAGGGCTGTACTTTTTTCATTTAAAAATCTGTTAGTACCATCTTGTAGTTAAGATGCAGGGCTTCAAATTAAGTTATTAATAAGCTAAATTTGATAGCAAAATTTTGGATAAAAAGGATCAGGTCTACACGCAGTCCCAGACTCAGTCCCACACTTGTGTGAGACTGCGAGCGTTAAGGCATTGATGTTTTTTATTACCTTAGTATTTTTATCCGAAATTTTGCTATCAGATGTAGTTTATTAATAACTCATTTGGAAGCGCTGCATCTTAGCCACAAGATAGAACTAACAGAATTTTTTTTCAAAGGATCATACTTGTTGACGACAATGAAAATTTAGCAAATTCAAATACCCGCGGAACACTTCTCTTTCGTCTCGCGCTGTACTATTTTGAGTTACTTAAAAGAGTACAGAGCGAGACGAAAGAGAAGTGTTCCGCGGGTATTTGATTTTGCCAAATTCTCATAGTCATCAACAAGTATGGTCCTTTAAGGAAGAAAAAAAGAATAGCCATTTCCGTCTTCAAAGATCGCTATACAGTCCGTCACCCCGGGGGACCACACTCAGGTGACGGTTTATCGAGGGTGACGGATTATCGAGGGTGTAGTGTGATCAAAGGTAATTAGCATTGAAACAAATACCATCAATATCATTCAAAACGAGTGTACCACTACATCTGGAGTAAACATTTATTCAAACAAACCACAATTTAATGAATAACATAAGAGAAAAAATCGATTAACTGGCTTTGCTTCGCTTTCTTTCTACACTCCTGATAAAAGGCCTCATCCAGTTCGTCGCTGCACTTGAGAATAACGGGATCGTCGAAATTCTTCTCCACAATAAAGGCGTACGATATTCAATGCGGACTGTGCTTCCTGTCTGGGGATGATCCGCTCCTCGGCTTCCACTTCCTCAATATCCATGGCTTCACTATCGCTGACTTCATCCACTTCCGTTGCTGAGACTTACGCCACGATTTCTTCCAAAGTCAGGGCGCCGTCTGCAAAGGAGAGGATAAAAATAAACCAAAAATAAAAGCCAACCTGTGATCACGTCCGCATCCACTGCCACGAAGTCCATGATTTCCGCTTCCTCGTCCATTCCTCCGAGCAGCTGAAGGTCATCCCATGCATCGAGAAGTTCGTCGAGTCCGTCCGCTTTTTCAAAAAAGAGTTGTACAATATGCAAGCTGTCGGGTTATCGAAGGTAATTTTATTAGGCGGGACCGGGCTTAGGGTGACGGATTAGCGAGGGTGACGGCTTATCGAGTGACGGCTTATCGAGGGTAAGTTTTGTGGGATTTCTTTGGCGGCCAACCAAATTTTTTCTAGGCTTAGGCTTATCGGAGTGACGGCTTATCGAGGTTCGACTGTATCTCATACTCAGTCCCACTCTCATTGTGAACGAGCTTTTGATGTTATTAGAAAGTTATAGACCCTCCGTTGATTTCAGTTACTTTAAAAAAGTGGATTTCTCAGCGGGAAAAGAAGCATTTCTGAAAAATCCACGCAAGAGAGAGATTCAGCACAAAAACTGGCCTAGAAAGACGGGAGTTACGATCGATCTTTTCCCCTGTTATCTATTTGGCCGCTAATCTCAGGTATCGCGAACTAGAGTTTTCTTATTTACCTTGAGGCCAACAGCGATTCTTCAGATCCTCAAATTCTGCTGTGCTCAGTTTTTCGAAAAGAAACTCTAGGCCTCTCTCACCTAGCGAATAATTGAAAAATAAAACTAGGAATAAATGGTATATCAACATATCTCTAATGCGAGGGTGAACTGATTTTTCCATTAATTTCTTCTCAATATAAGCTTTTTTTTGAAATTGCTTTATAGTTTGTATTATTTTATCTACCATCAGAGACTGTATGCTATTTAGCAATTAAACGACAGGCTTTTCCAGACAAAGTTTTTTTTCCGTGGCTTTCCTTTTCTTTCGAGACAAAAAATGCTGATAAGTATAATTGACACTGCCGTTTTTTTACATAAATTACTTATCTTGCCCGCCACATTTATATTACTGTTTTCAAATTAATTTTGCTCGCAACTAATCAGGGGAACTAAGCACTCAAAACAGGGCACGCGAAGCAGATTATCAAGACTTAAATCAAAAAATGAATCGAATAACAAATTAACATGAAAAACTCAATACCCAAAATCATCATCTTCCTGATCAAATTGAACGAATTTCATTATTATTTCGTCCTCAACTTCATCTTCCCTTGTTAGAAAACGTTTAAACACTATTTTTATATGGGTAAAGAACCCGGCCCACCAACCCAAAAAGGTTGGGAGATTTTCCGGAAAATTTTTAATCGGAAAATTTTCAATAATCAATTTTCAAATCAAATTTATTAACGCAAATCCATACGAATCACCAACAATAAAATCAATCAATCAAAATTTGAATAAATTCCTATTTCGTCCTTCTTTCTTCGTCTTCGTAACCCTCCGTGGCTCGATTGTTACATTTGACTATACAGGTACTTTGAAGTTTGCTCTACGCGATAGGCAAAAAAAATCGAAACTTCGATCAGAGAGCTATAACCAATTCAAGCTGAGAGGTCTCAAAATGGGTTGTTTTATAAGTTAGACCATAAATCTTATTTTTGTAAGGTCACCCAAACAACTTTATAGTCATTTTGTATGTGAACGAAATAGCTATCCAACGATATATTGATTGCCTCCATGCGGCTTAAAAATTACGGAGTGAAAAAGCAATTATTTAAAAGTTGCATTTTTAAAATGCGACTTCATGCCATAAATAGGCTGTTTTAGTCTTGTAGATAACTGATAGCTAAAATTTGACTTCAAATTCGGATTCTTCGATAAATTCTGCATCAGAAATGCATCAAATGCATGAACCTGGTAATATAGACTGCATTTGAAGTGTTAAAGACAAGTCTCTCAAAAATAAAAAAGAGGTTCCAAAAACATTTTGACTAAATCCTTTTTTCTAACATGAAATTCTGACATCGGAATCGTGTTCAACGTGGTCAATGCGCTTATAAAACTGCTCTTGAAACTCGAAAATTACTGTCAAATTTTGAATTCCGCTCAGGACAACAGAGATTTGAATTAACAAAAAATTATGTATTTGAATATTTTTTGTCCTGAGCGGAATTCGAAGTTTCGTTAAATAGGGGGTTCGTTAAATCGAGAGTTGACTATACACGTTTCTTTTAAATTACCACTCAACTTATAGTCATCACAGGGGCTTAAAATTCAAAAACATAATCACTTTCAAATATTTGCGCCAAATCAAAATTTTTAAAATTGGATTGATTTTCTATTGATTCATGTTTTCCACTGATGCTCGATAAATATTGTTTGTTGTACTGGTAAATGTTATTGGCTTAGATTTGCCTTGAGTGTAGCTTTCCAACAAGCCATCACTCGTCTATAAAACATAAGAAAATTGGTGACCACAATAGATTCTACGAACAAAACATTCAAACAAATTTTGAGTTGTCAAATGCGAAAGGGTGTGCCACGACTATATTTTCTCATATCACCCAAAAACTAAACCGGAGGCTCAATAGAGGATTAAATTTGCTGCAATTTGGTACCAAAGAGGTACGTAAAAAATACAAATTTAGGGTGTCTTATGCAAAAATTAGATGGAAAACGCAAAAATCCCTATTTTCACTCGAGCAAATGCCAGTTGTTTGCTTTTGATGGTCTCTCGCTTGTAAAACTCTTGGTTTTTTAAATTCTATTTTGGCAAAAAGATAGAATATAATGTTAGCTTTCTTTTGGTATAAAAAAATGCTCAAAAAATGCAAAATTTGAGGCTTTCAATGCAAATGAAATTTGGTATAATTTTATAGCTGAAGATGGTTTCCACCAGAAGAATGTGCACTAAGCCAAATGGGCTGTCTCTGGCCAAAATTCGTGCAGCCGCAGCCAAGATAAGGTGGGAAAAGGAAGGGCTGAAGAAGCAGAAGCTAGATGAAGCCAAAATGCAAGCTGCCGAACAAGCAAACATGATGCGTAGAGCTCGTCTATGTAAGCAAATTTTTTAGTGGTTGTATTTTCCAATGTTTGCGGAATTTCGGAAACATTAAATTTTTGTAGCAAAATTGGCCGAAGAAAAGGATTATTCTTGTAGCTGAATGTCTGAGCTATCTTTTGTTGTATGAGACGTCCTAAAAGCGACGACTTTTTTAGATTTTTTGACGGAATTAAATTTGGTTAATTTTCAGGTATGATGAGGACTCGCCATTCAAGCTTCACTTTCCCGAATTGATGGAATCGCCAGTGCATTTTGCGGAAAAAAGAAAGAGCGAGTCCTGGAAATCATCAAGGAAACAATCAAACCGCGAATCGAAAGCATCCAACCCCAAGTGAGTACTGATTCCGTCGAGTCTATGTGAGTAACTTACTTTATTTCGTATCTAACTTATGCTCACCAGTTGCTATTTCAGCCATTAATGTTCTCTGCCGATCGCCTCATCCATCTCCGCGGTCTTCGAAAGCATCGGTGATATTTTGGACTTGAGTGAGTCAAATCATTTTTTTCCAGATTCTTTGATAATTTTGCCTATTTTTAGTCAACAGCGACTTGGATGCCCTACAAAGACTTGGATGCCAAAAGACTTGGATGCCCTACCCCTATCAAGATTCCGACGAAACATGCGTGGAAGCCATGGTCGAATTGATTAATCAAGTGACAGTGGCACAATAGCAGTTGACTGAGCGAGGTATTTCTTTGCTTTTTTGATTGACTGTGACTATGACTTGTTTTTCAGCATCTAGGATAGGGTTCTATCTCGATATTCACGCCAAATTCGTACAATCCACGAATGAACGCATCCATCGAGCTGAGTCTGAAGCCGTTGAGATGGAGCAGAAATTGAGATGGAGCATGAACAGACGGCCGTCCTTACGCTATCCAACTCAATTGATCTTAGTAAAATTTTTGACTGAATCATATCTCCGAAACGTTTTGTTTGATTTTGAGTGTGTTGTTGAATAAATTTGTCATGTAGCTGTTTGAGGAATAAATTTTAGGATTTACGGTTTTTTTCAATCTGCTCAGATTTTCTCTGGTGCAAATAAAAATATATAAAGCATTTTCGTGAAATTCTTCTTTGAAATATCTTGGCGTTTTGCTGTTTTTAAAGTGATTATGTTTTTGAATTTTAAGCCCCTGTGTCATATCTCAGTGACCTAAATTTTTTTTTAATTCTGTTTAGTGATTTAGATTACTAAAAAAATTTTGCATTCAAAGATTCTTCAGAATAAAAAAATTTGGGCTCTATCCCTGATACCGGCCCATTTTCGCCTTTG
Organism: Ditylenchus weischeri; assembly: GCA_029231635.1. Taxonomy (NCBI): domain Eukaryota; kingdom Metazoa; phylum Nematoda; class Chromadorea; order Rhabditida; family Anguinidae; genus Ditylenchus; species Ditylenchus weischeri. Next base: position 31,786 of record JAMRYI010000342.1, read on the forward strand.
TCCCTCTTGTTGTTTTTTCGTAATTTATTCTTCAAACATAGCTAAGCAAAAATTTTCGACATTTGCTCAAAGGACATTCGCAAGTAGCTAATTTTCTTGGCTCGGGAATTCTGTCGGAAAACAGGGAACAAGCGACAATTTGATGGCTTCGTATATTGCAGAAGCTGTTTTCCGTCAGAATTGCCGAGCCAAGAAAACTAGCTACTTGCGAATGTTTTTTGATTAAATGTCGAAAATTTATGTTTAGCTGTGTTTAAGATGGTTTTTTGAAGAATAAATTACGAAAAAACAACAGGGGGCCAAGGCAAAAAATAAGCCGATATCAGAGATAGGGTCAAAATTTGTCTAAAAATGGGTAACCTTTGTATAAAAGTAAAAAATACTTTGCCAAAAACCAACACGAACTGTCCTTTCACCTCCGGCATGCCCCTTTCGCCATTTCGGGCAACACCATCTTTTTTATCTAGCTGCTTACTTTTTACAATTTCCTGAAAGTAAGCAAAATTCATTCAAATTTATTGCTGGAGATAGTGGTCAGCAAGTGAATACGTTCCCGCTTACAGGCTTCTGCTCCCTTGTGAGTCAAAAAAGAGAGATCATCCCATGCAAACCACTCCACTTCTCCACACTCCATTGATTTTTGACTCGTTTTCTAGCATCCCCTGCGGGGTTGTTCTTTTCCCTTTTTCCAAATCCTGAATTTCGCCAATTTATTATTGTATGGGAAATGCGCACAGGAGGACAATGACCCTTTTTAATTTAAGCGACTTTGGTGATAGTTGTTACTAATGGTAGTCAGCCATTGCAAATCCTAGTTTTTTGAGGTGTTTATATCATTGTAGCCATCTCCAGTGAGGAGGATATAATCCACCTGAGGCAGCCCCATTTTAGGTCATTGGTGCAAGTGTATAGTTGATGCCTGTTTGTTTGTTGTCCATCATCTGTGTGAACAGATAAAGTTGGGTATGGGGAGGAAGACTAGCCTTGCTCAAGCACGCTTGCTTGTTTAACCACTTCTGGATGGAGGAGAATTTGTTAAGAAGATGGAATACTTACGTATATCCCTTGCACAAAATCCCGATAGCAGGTAGCACATAAAATGTATTTTTAAATTGTTGCGATGTCTAAGATCAATAGCATTTATGTCATATTTGTGTGTATTTTTTTATATCAAAATTAAGAAAAACAGTCTTTACTTTCACATATAACTATAGATGCCGCGAGATAGTAAGTGTAGGGGAAGCTTCACTATGGATAGAATCGAATGTACATTATTTCCTCTAATAAGGCACCATCCTCGGCTTTGAAGGCCGTATATCTTAGCGCAGAGAAAATATTTTGCAAAGCTGTTTATCGCGTTTTTTTTTAAATCCCACAAGCTTTATTGATTCCACTTTTGGATTTTGGTTGAGCACCGAAAATCCCGATATTTACCTCAAATTTTTCTGAATTATTTCGATTTGAAAAATAAGGCCCCGTGTGGCCTTTTTAGAGGATATACGGTATCTTTAAAAGGACTCTGCATGCATAAATGACGGTTTGGCCTGCTATTAATTTGAGTGAGAGAAATTTTTCAGCAATTTTTTTTGACGAAAAATTGCTGAACGGCAAACATTGATTTTTTCGAGAATTGCCTTGCTTCCCCGTGTTGTTTTTACATGTTGCTTATTATTGCTTTCAAAACAAAAAAGGATACCAAGAATTTTGTTCAAAAAACACAATGTTTGCCTTTCAGCTTTTTATTTGAAATTTATTTTAACTGAGCCAATTCGAAAATTTTTGGATTGACGGGGGCAATCGTTGTCGTAGACGGCAGTGGTCCTTTAACGTACCGACATTCTGTCCAAGTACCGTAAAATTAGCCCAATATGGTCAAACCTTGATATCACATACAGACCTACAGGCCCTATAGTCTTGCCATTTTACAGACCAGACTTTCTACATAGAATTATTAAAAAACTTCAGAAATTGAGTCAAACAAATCGGACCCAGCTTTGAGAGAGGTAAGAGTACCGTATTTCCTTTAATAGAAGCCCCCCTTCTATTATAAGCCCCCCCCCTCTAATAGAAGCCCCCCTAGAGGGCATCCAAAATATAAAAGCCCCCCTCTAATATAAGACCCCCCCTCCTTAAGCCCTGAATGAGGACTTATACCCAATAATGAGGGGTCTTAAATGAGGACTACTAAAAAATGTTTTTTATAACAAGGTGTCCTAACTAAGAACTAAGGGAACGTCCATAAATTATGTCAGACTGACAGCCCGGTTTTGGGACCCCACCCCCTGTCAGAAGATGTCAGAATGGGCCGGAATCGGCTTTATATGTCTAGCGTCAAACGGAAAATGCACATGAAAAGGCTTGCCAAGAATTTGAAATGGATTTCATGGATTTCCAGGATCCTGAAGAAACCGTCATTGAAGACGAAGTAGATTTGGCTGAGGAAATGAGGCAAGTGCGAGCCCTTCAAGAAAACTATCAAGAATTAGAAATGGAAAACTTAAAATATGAGCCATCATAAAATATGGACTATATGTTTTAATCTTATTTTGCTATAAATACATTTATTTTTTATATAACGTGCAAAACAGATAAACAAATACACAAAAAATTAGGTCAAAATTTTCAAAACTGATTTAAACTATTCAAGAAAATTTTCTGTGAAATCTGACATTCCTGTCAGAAAAAAGACCATTTACCCCCCAACCCCCTCTGTCAGATTTTGTCAGATTGGGCTGGGAACCACCCACCCCCCCCCTGTCAGCGTGACATAATTTATGGACGTTCCCTAATACAGTCGTTGATAAGTCTTTTAAAGGCTTGTCTACTTTTTGTCTATGCTTAACAGACCTCTTCTTTCTAGACTGTGGGCTCACGATTAGTCACGATGGAGAGGAAGACGATCAAATTCACTGCTTTAAGCTGCATGGTCCTATTCCAGAAGGTCGATTCGAACTTCAAGTGTCGCGTCAAGCAAGCAAAAAACTGGCTGCAGTAGAAGAGGCCGATGCCGAAGAAGATAAAGCAAATGGGTTTTTAAGCGATGAATTTCTTGAACTGGATTGCAACGATGAATTGAATGCGCCAAATCCTGCATTTCACGCCTTTTGATTGAAATTTGCCACCTCGTGGTTTATTATTTGTTGTTGTTTCTTGTCACCTCCTGGTCGTTGTTATGATTTTGGTTGTTGTTATCACCTCCTGGTTGTTATTAAATGGTTTTGGGAATAAATTTTTTTAATTCAATAATTTTTCTGACTCAAATTTTTCATCGCGCCTTTGGCGCGGCGAATCCAAAATAAAAGCCCCCTCTATTATAAGCCCCCTAGAGGGCATCCAAAAAATAGAAGCCACGGGGCTTCTATTAAAGGAAATACGGTATTTGTTATATCGAGGTTTGACTATATATCCTATACGATATTTTGATTGTGACTGTTTCTAAAATTTTACACATACAGTAGACTACATCTGCAGTGTATAGCCTGCATACCAGCTCAAGGTGGACATTCTGAAAAAGGAGGACACTATGGCGTGATATCTTTTACAAAAAATCTCTTTCTGGCCATAAAAATAAATTTCCGACTACTATAGAGAAATGACCACTATGAAGGGGATCGACTATATGGCTTACAAATTTTTTTTTCAGGTCGGAAAATTTCTAACCACTTTGTAAAATTAGTACCACTGTTTTTCTCCAACTCTTATTGATCCACAACAAATAATTAATTTGCAGCACACAAGAGGTAGCATCAGCTAATCAGTTCCGTGCATGATTAACTAACACCATGATGATGATTGCGCAGCTCCATGACAAATGACACATCTTCTTTTTTGAAGAATGACCACAAGTTTTGTGCTGCATACATACCTCCTCCATCCATCCACTTCCAAATAGCCCATCTATAGCCCCCCAAAAGTGTGTGTGTTAATCTCCCTCAATTCAGCAGCTGGATCAGAAAGGGAAATCCAGGGAAAGTGGTCTGCCTTGCCGGCGGGCATGTGCATGAAGATGAGCAGCCGCTTTTGGTGCAGCTACTGACCAGCCAGACTATATTTTTGGAAGAAGGGATCAAGGGAAATAATCGGCTGAAAGAGAAGCACCCACTGATTCCATGCTTATTTTCGCTACCACTGCTATATTTCTACATTAGCTGGCTGTATGTATTTGCGGGTTGAGTCACATAGCTGATTAATTTGGAGCTTTTTTGACGATTTTTCTAGTAATTCCTTCTATGCCACAGTTGTGGTCAATTGCAACTATTGCATTTTCGGTAGTGTTTGAGAACTGTCAGACACCTCCAATCCGCCTATTTGCAAAGCAAAGGCCACCTTTGCTGGCTTTTTAATGCAGAGAAACTGCTTCTTGCAGCTACTGCTTGAGACCCCTTTTGCAGTGGTTGCACTGCTTGTGGTAGTGCTGATTATTGAGCCTTTTGCACAGGTAGAGGTAGGTGTATTTAGAGATTTAACTATGGTAGAAAACGATTTTCTGGATCCCGTATAAGGCAATTTTTGTGCTATTTCCCCATTTTATAATTTTTACAAAAAGGGTCATCTTTAAATTTAAGATTATGTTAAACCTAAGTATGGATGAAATTTTGTTGTTCTGAAATATATTGTGCATTTATATTACGGCGCGGCAAGATTCGATTAATCGCAAATTTTGATGAAATAGGCGTCACTTAGAGTTGAAACAACAAGAATGGGTCCTGCTGAAGAAGCTCATCAAATTCTTGATCCGTTGGAGTCGGCATCGAAGCAGATGTGCAGAGGTGATGAACCGAGTTCTATGCAATTTCCAATTGTCAGGGGTCTCACCGCCGACTGCATGCAATCACCGATCCAAATCAACAGCAAATGCGCGCTTCTGTATTGGACCAGCTTATCGAAAAATTTGACGTGGAAGAACTGAAGTAAGTTTTTAATTTAAATTTGTCTGGATACTCTATTGTCTCCTGGTTTAGACTTCATGGATTGGCTATATTCCTTGATCCGAGATTCATGACTATCTGAAGCAGAAGTGTATTAATCCGGAACAAGATCTCCTGATATTTTGGAAGGTATTTTTTGATATAACCTTTATTTAGTGCATATGGACGGACTTTTTAGGAAAACCATAAGATGAATCCGATCTTGGGAAGACTTGCTCACCATTTTTCTCTCTGCACCAAGGTCGCTCGCAGTCGTTTTCGGTCGCTCGCGATTTTTTCAACTCATGTCTCGGTGCAGAAAATGCAGAGACGCCGATTTTCTTCAACAAGAATCTGTCGCTGCTTAAATTCAAGTATTAGTTATTCATTTTTGTCGCAAATGTCCACGTTTACTTTGAATAAAAGCTTTTGTTTGTGGAAAATGTTAAAATTTTTGGTTTCTAGGAGTTAAAAGCAAAAATAATAGCATAATCGCGCGATAATCGCATTTGACTTTTTCAAATAATGGCAATCGCATCGGGTTAAGGCCTAAATAATCGCAATCGCATAATCGCAAAAAGCCAAATCGTCAGCTCTAATTTACAAGCAACATATTTTGCGCTGCACGATCTGCACACCAAGATAAGCACCACAATAATAGAGTCCCAAGAATTACGACTGTTAGATATGCGCCGCAAAAATTTTGCTTAATGTTTGAGACTGTTAGACAAGAAACTGTGACATTTGAACTGCAAGATTTTCGCTCAAAAATTCGCGCTGCATTTGTTTGTAATTCAAGATTTGCGCCGCATTTTCCTACTGTATAATAGCACCTAATATTTGGGCTATACAAAAAAAATTTAGTATTTCTTTAATTTTGGATTTCTCTAAGCAACTCCCCAAATTTGACCAAATGTATTTTTCAATGTCATTTTGGAGTCAAATTTTGTTGACAACCCGGTGTTTCAATGTAAACAAAACTTGTACAGAATTAAAAGTTGAATTGAGAACATCATTATCAAAACGGCAACATTTTTTAGAAAGTTCTCTAAAAATGAAGACGCTACAAAAAACAAGACAGTCAAAAAAATGATATGCCGTATTTTTTTCTATTGTCTGTTAATATAGTCGTGTTGGGGGTTCAACATTTTTTTAAAGTGCTAAAATATCGATTTTTCGATAGGAAAGTGCCGAATCTAATATTTGTGACCCCCACTCAACTTTTTGAGTTCTACATGTTGGCATTAACAGAAATTTGAGATCTTGTCTCTACAAAATTTTGGCAAATACAGACCCCTATTGACCCCTCAACATTTTTTACCCACCAATTTTTATGCGTCAAATTTTTAGAAATCCCTCGGAAAAACTGTCCAAATTTTGGGGTAAAGCTCATAAAAAGATCATAAATATCAAAATAAAAGAATCTTAAAAAATATTGACATTTTTTAAATTAAAAAAATGATGACCCTAAATGTTGACCCCGACTATGAGGGAGTCTATGGGGTTATTCATGGGGAGTTATTTTTCAACCCTTATAAAAAATTGAAATTGTTAATCAAAAATGGCCCTAACTCAGAAATCCTAGTCGAAAAACCAGGGGCGGCGGGTTATTAGAGGGTGGGTAGTTAATATAGGAAAGACGTTCAAAAAAATACAAAAAAATGTGTTTTACTCGCCATATGTTTGTTGTATATATTGATCGGTCTGGGAGTGCCATCTTATTAAATTTTGGCTGTATTTTACATAAAATTAAAATATTTCAGTATAATTCTTTTTGGTATTTTTTTAAAGTATTATTATGATTGAGTAAAACTGCCTCACGAAAAATAGCTCACAAAACATCAAAACTCATAAATGGAAAAAGGTTTTAAACAAATAGTCCAAGCTCTATTAAAAGTTTTAAGGCTCTGCATCGCCGATTCACTAGAAGCGAACTTGTGCAGACTTTCGGTAAGCTAGTTTTTTGGTAAATTAATATTTTTTGAGTCTGAACAATTGAGAGAATCGATTGTGTTTGCCTGAAAGGGGGTGGCTTTCATATACGCATCGTCTAAGTCAAAATTTCGACTACCACTGACTGCAAACCTTATTTTTTATCTCCTTTTATTTACAAATTTGCTGTCAGAATGATCCTCACACTCTTGACTTTTCAACAAGGTCATCAGCGCAGGCTTTCATACCTACTGCAGCTTGTATCCAGGCTAAAAAGCTAAATTTCCGAAAATCAATGGTTTTGGGGGTTTTTCTTTGGAGTTTTTTGTCTGGTCTCATTGAAATTTTCTGACTTTTTTTTACAAGTCACATGTTTCATATACTAAAATGTAGCCAAGACTCTAGGCTTTTTTTGAGCTATCATACAGAGAAAAAAGTAATATTTAGTTAGAGCTAGAATTTAAGAAACATTCAATAATGTCCAATTCCATGCCATCTTGAGCCACGGCGTGTCGAATTTTGCAAAATTTCGAAAAAGATTTATGATAAGTTATTAGAATCAGAACCAATCCACCATTTCCGAAAAGTCCACCGAAATTTCTGAAAATAAAAACTTTAAACTTTGGCCAGCAGAGAAATTGCAAATACTGATCATTTTTGAAAGGTCTTACTCAGATCAGAAAGCTCAGACTCTAAACTTTCAGATTTATGGATTTTTTGTCAGAATTTAAAAATTTCACTATAAATCATTGAAATTAATAAGCCTGCATTTTAGAAAAAAGTGACATACTGAAATTTAGCTTAAATGGGGATTACAACGGCTTTGCTTTTCCGCTTTTGACGTCGTGTATGGCTGAGGCTCAGCTTTCTTTTAAGCCTAAATATAACCATTTAAGTATAAAAAACGTTTATAATTTCTATAATTGAATTCAGCACCAGGGTGACCAACTTGCCGTTATTTAGTGGCATTGCCGTTATTTTTTTGAAATAATGACATTTTGTCTAGTTTTGGATTATTAAATTAAAAAATGCCGTTATTTTTGGATTCTTCTATTTGGAATGCCGTTATTTTGGAACATGTTGCCGTTATTTTCAAAATTTGAGTTGGTAACCCTGTTCAGCACCCAATTTATTAAAAATAAAAATTTCAAAACAATTCTTATTTTTGTCTCGAACGGAAATTTATTTGTCCTGGCAGGAAAAATATTCGCGATTTTTGAAATTTGACACGCTGTGAAGCAGGTCTGTCATTTTGCTTGAAATCCCAAAATTAGGGCATTTGCTGACAGTAAAGTAGTGCTGGAAATGGTTGCAATCGATTGCTCGACAGTTTTTGACCCTAGTAGTCAGTGAAGTTGCCAAAAAAAAGTAAAAAAATTAGGTGTGCCTCAGTGGGATTTGAACCTATGACGTACAGGCGTGTGCGAGAGTCCCACTTGACCATGCCTCTCAGTCTTTTGCCTTGTCTTTATACGTAGGATATAGCAGCATGTGTTACAAAAACAAACAACAAGTTTTCTTTGCTTTTTGTCTACGTTGTCCTGCCCTCGCAGCCAAAAAACCAATAAACATCAATCAAAAAATTCAGATGGAGGAAAAAAGGAAAAACAATATTGATTCTCATATAGGAGCAGAATTGTTTTACCTGATTCGAAATTATGTTTCGACGTTATGTTTTTTACCTTCTTTTTGTGGATGACCACCTGGCAAGTTACCGCCCAAGTTGCAGCCTGTAAAACAAGCTACAAATTAATTGGTGACTTGCTCAGGGATCATCGACAAAAGTTATGTCAAAAATTTGCCTTCAATCAAGGATAAAGTTTTATAAAAAAATAAGTGAACTGTAAAAATTTATGAGAATAGAACTACCAAGAAGAACAAAAAGATCTCTGTGATACATTCTAATCTATTCTCAATTATTTTGTAAAATACATCTTATATTTTGACTGATAGGAGTGCAAAAAGTTGAACATGTGCCAAAATATGATCTCGTGGATGCGCAAAGAGAAAGGCTGCCAGATGGCACTGTGCGCACCATAAGTTTCAAAGCCTGGAATTCTACATATGTGGTTCAGCTCCAGGTAAGTTTCCCAAAATTAAAACTGGTTTAAGTATTTATCTTTAGCGCAACAACAAGATCATCAGTCCTCACATGGTATTCATGTTCAAATGAAGATTTCCAATAATTTGTTCGACTGTTTTGCAGACTTCAGTGGTGCGGGATGGCAATTCAAGCATTAGTTTCAAAGGGTTTCCCAGCCATATCAACACTGACTGCCACTTCCATGGTCAGGTCATCTCCCACAACAATGAAAAAGCTGCCATTTCGGACTGCATCAAGTTGATGGGAGTTATTGTCAATGATGACCACTTCCTCATGCTACAAACCATACCTCACAGATTCCACCAGGAAAACAAGCAGGTCTATTCTGTTTGTTAATAAAATGTAAACTAGTCAAATTTCGATTTAACAACACCCCTTACCACACACAGTGCGACACTTTTCGCAACTCGATTTGCAAAATTTTCGGCCATTTCTGATTCGTCAGTCTTGTCTGACAAATGGCAGCACAAATAGCGGATTTCAGCGATCGCTTTCCGAAAATATTACAGATTTGATAGTAAGATGTTCAAACTTTGAGCGGTGGTGTTAAATCGAAGTTCGACTGTATTGAGTTGCTCAATAAGTTATATTATTTTGGACTTTTGTGGCAGAATTTTTAAATTTTGGCAATTAGCACCTACATTTTTGGGTTGATGTATTGGGTTGATATAACACTATTACACACTTTTATAAATCATGAAATAGGCAAAACAAAATTCGAAATTTTAATTATTTGAACTGGTCTCTGGGGGTCAGCTTTGGTTCACTTTTTCGGTTTTTCAAAGCCTTTATTTTTCACCAATTTTACTTGAAAAACGCGAAAAATTTACAATAGTCCCTAGAGACGAAAAAAGGACCAATATTTTTAGTTTCTTTTTGGTCTCGAGGGAAAGTCTCTCGTTTCTACGGCTTCTAAGACTTATACTAAAATGATGCCCAAAGTTTTAGCTACCGAATGAGACTAAATTTCAAAATCGACTTCAAATAAAATTGGCGAAAAATAAAGTTTTTCTCCGAAAACAGCAAAACGTGAAGGGGCCAAATTCTCGTCCCTGCTGAGATCTTGTGATCCGAAAAAATCAGAATTTGAGCGACTGAACAAATTTGAGTCGTCAATACCAAAATTAATTTATTTTTGTTAAAAAGTTGAAAATAACCAAGTATAATTTCTTATTCAGACACCCAAACACCTGGTCTACAAAAGGGAGGCAGCCCTAATAAACCCAATGGAACACTTTGTAGAGGCAGAAAAGCAAGTGACAACACCCTCCTTTGACTCAGTTTTCCTGTCGAGGGCCCAAGGGTCGGATGAAGACGAAGAGTTTTGCGATATTAGTAAGTCCATGGATGTGGATCTGCATTTTGAATCAAAGGCTTTTGCTCCTGCTGCTGCTACTCGCTTAGGTACGCTTCAGCTTTGGCTTCTTGCTTTGCTGCACTTTTAGAAGAAGAACTAGAGTTTTAGCACAAAATGAAGGGTCAGCTTTTTTGTAAAAAATACAATAGTGATGCACATGGGTTCTCAAATAAAGTTCTAAATTTGTGAATGTCCAGTCGCATCTTGATATAAGAGCAATCGACCCCCAGCTGGGCCCAACACTTTTTCACATTAATTTTTGTGACCTTTTGGCGAAACTGCTTCAAGTGATCTGTGTCGGAAAATAGCAAGAACTTCGGTTTTATTACTTTTTACAAACGGTTACAATTTTTGGGAGTTAGACCGGCTCTAAATATAGGACCGCTGCTTTTGAAAATATATAAAGCTACGGATCTTGCTATCAAAAGTTACAAACCGATTTTCAAATTATTCAGACGTTCGGACTAGGCTGACCAATCAGTTTCCGCAAAATTAGTTAAAAAGGATAATATGCCAGTTCGTTACCAATAATGGACTAATTTTTAGAACTTCTGATAAGTCGGCGAGAAATTATAAAATTAATAGTAAAATAATAGTAAAAAATATAATTTTTTAGGAAGTGACTCTCAATACTAAGATGTCCTCTTCAATCTGAATCCGTTCGGATCAGTTCAAAGGCATTTCAGGGAGTTTAAGTAAAGCAGCTTAAACATTCACCTACACCTACGCTTAAACCTTTATGGCCTGATCTGAACAAATTTGGATTGGAGAAGACATTTTGGTTTTAAGGCACACTTCCTGACAGTTTTTTTTAACATTATTGTTGATTTTTGATCAAAATTTCAATAAGTTACGTCATGCCTGGACTGCATTCGATAGACATGGCTAAAAAGTGGTTTTAAACATTTGTTGGGCTCAGCGAGAGTCTAGCTCGAATAGTTAGTATTACATTGAAAGTCGATTGTAGAGCTTTATGGTTTGCTCACTGCTCTCCATTTATATGTTTGTGTTTGTCCCATTCTTTGTATATATTGAAATAAATGTCTTTATTGGATTTGTAGAAAGTGTGTTTGCCCTGAACTACACCCTGCCCTCCGAAGCTAAACTCGACTCGCTTTTCATCTTCCCACAGTTGGATCCAATCACTCTGGAAATCGGGCTTTTCCTTGACTCTCAACTATATGTATGTCCCGAAATTACGACTGAAAATGAATATATTCTTGCAGGAGCACTTCAAGCGCGAGTTCACTGTGGATCCTGAACAACACCTGACCGATTTTTCACTGGCTTTGATCAACAATGTGCATGTGCTCTACCAACAGGTATTGTGGCATACAGTTGTGTGTGAACAATCTTCTATATTTCAGCCCACACTGTCGCCAAACCTGGACATTGTCATTGTGCATTTCGAGATGTGGAAAACACAACCTGTCAGTTTCTTCCTTCGTTTGTTATTTCAGGGTTGTACAATAGGAATTATTGGAAAAAAATTATCGAAATTTTTTGGATATTTTAAAAGCAAATCCTAGCTTTGATGTTTAAGGCATCAATCAATTTTTTAATTTTTGTACATCTATATAATGGTCAGCCTTTTAATTTGACCAAAAGTTTGACTTTTTTGGTGTATGGCCACGAAGCGACCACAACAGAAGACTTAAAATTTTGAATTATCGGCACTAAATGCAAAAATCGGTTCTATTCTAGAATCGAGTGCCAAACACCAGCTGGTTCCCCCTGCTGCTTTTCTGAACTTTGACTTGTTTAATTGTTATTGTCTTGTGCGAAATGAAATGTCTGTATAATAATTTCTGGCTTGTCATACTAGAAAACAACAGGAGCGAGCAAGCTGTTTTTTGGCACCCGGTTCTAGAATAGAACCCAAAAATCAGTGGTGATTCGAACAACTCGACAAAAACTAGGGTTGTCTGAGCAGAAGCAATATTATGCATCATCTTTATGCTCCTACTTAATCCTTTTTCAATAATCTCACAAAAATCATGAGGGTCCACTTTTGTTGTTTTTAGCATGGGTGTGGTCATTGTTAGCATGGGAACCCCTTCGTTTTGGTCGGGTTGCTTTGACTACAATAGAGTTAAGAATATCTGACACACCTTTTTTCTATTTTTTTGGCTGGCCACTTTAATGATTTATTGTACAGAGTGCTCTAGCCACTGAATTACACAAAAATGGACAAGCACAAACACTGCTGGACTCATTTTGTCGTCATCAAGCCAGAATAAATCCTGCAAGTGACTTGACTGATCCTAACCATTGGGACCATGGTGAGATAAATTGAACCATATTTTATAAAATTAGTAATATTGTATTTTTAAACAGGTGTGCTCCTGACTGGGTATGTCACCATCCGATTACTTTTTATAAGTTTAATTTCTAACTCAAATATTCTTCAGATATGACATATACCACACCACAGCCAGCGTTGCAGGTAAACTGTTTGAGCTTGAAGCGTCTAAAATTTTTTATACATGTAGCTATGCAATTCAATCAGTAAAACCTCATCATTTTTAGAGATTTTTTTTATCAATTTTTGGGCCAACAATTAATTCACCAGAAGTGCCACTCAAATTTGATTATATGGCCTTTGTAAACATTGATAGGCATGATCGATTTACCCTTTACATTTCGCTGGCTCAAACTAGCAGCGTGCTGTTTCGAGTAACTGAGTCTCTAATGTGTAGTGCATTAGGAGGGTCGGCGACACAGTATTTTTTTTTCTGGTTCGATTTTACCCTATTTTCACCAATTTTTTAAATTCTAACAAAGATTATTATACAACCTAACAATCATACCAAAAGTAAAACCTAAAAGTATATCAAATGTCAAAAAATTGTTTTCGAATCTCACCCGAAATTTAGGTACCGGACTCAGAAATTTAGGTACCGGACTCAGAAATTTTGAGCACTGGGCAAAGGGGCCGAGCTGTGCCTCTGTTTTTCAGCATAATAATTTATATAAAAGGTTGAATACTGACACAAGAAGCTGCTGCAGCCCGTTCCGTTACACCTACTCAACTGCTTTGTTTGCAGGAGTAGCTCCAGTGGGACGGATGTGTGATGACTTGTTTGCCTGCAGTTTGGTGGAGGGCCTCCATTTGGGCAGATCTTTTGTTCTAGCTCATGAGATGGGTCACAAGTTGGTTTTTTCCTAATCATAATTCAAGCAATGTGTGTATGTAGCATGGGCATGGTGCATGACGGTGTGCAGAACCAGTGTGGCAGAAGCTGTTGCCTAATGTCTGCAGTCAATGGAGCTGGCAAAACCACATGGTCAGTTTGTTTGTTTTGCTGAACACCGATAATGACTCAAGTTTCAGGAGTACCTGCTCTGTCAGAGAGTTCAACTCTTTTCTGTTGCAACTTGAGTGAGTGATCATTTTTTTAAACACAGTCCGTGGGTTGTAACCAGAGCTGTACACTCAGCCAGCTGTAATCGCCAGGCGCTCTAAATCAACCACAGCTTTCAGGCTGACTTAAGATGTGACTAACAACAAATTAAAAGAGAACATCCAAAAAGTTTTTTACCGTCTAGGGTCCGATTCTTTTTTGACCCAGATTTTGAAGTCTTTTGCCAGTTGTATTTGATTAGTGTGGTCCTATTTTAGGGTTGTTCAAATTCGCGAATATTCAAAATTGCCGAATACTTGGGCGAATATTCCCGAATGTTGAAATTTTGCCTTATCCATCCGAAATACACGTCTACCCTTTGAAAATCTTCATTATAACATTCAAGCAAACAACTAATCATCAAGCAACCAATAAAACTCATTAATTTCTTAGTAACACTATAGAATCCCCCCCCCAGCCAGCGCAAAATTTACATATACCGAAGGGGGAGGGACACGTCTCATATTGATTCTCGTGCTCTGAAACGGCACGGAAACACTTTGGTTTCTGAAAAATCGAAAAAAAAATTTCTCGGTTTGCCTTGGTCCCCCAAGGTAGAAAATTTAAGAAAATTAAAAATGTTTTTTTTAATTCCCGCCAAAACATTTTTAAAGGGAATAAGGGCTCTATTGGGAGGGGAATAAAAAGGGGCCACTTTCATGGCAAAACGGTAAAAAAAGTAAATTTAAGACTATTTAGACTGTCTAACCATGTTTTTCAACATGGGTCGTGGCAAAAAGAGACTCTATATGCATTTTTTGATCAAGAGTCTTTCTCGGAATCATGTCTAAGGTGAGTGAGTGCGCGCATCTCTAACTCTCAAGGGGCGCAGGGGGCTTGGCGTTGAGATGCGCACACCCACATACATTAGACACAAATCACTCGAAAGCGACTCTGGATGTGGTATGTATGAAACTCTGGTATGCATGAAAAAGCATGCATACCAGAGTTTCTATATGTTCCAATAATTTCCGACGGTTTAAAATGGATAAAAAAATTTTGTAGGCCCAATTCCGGATTTCTTTTTTGATTATTCCAAATTTTTGTTTTGACAGATCGTTCACTCTCCTCTCTCTCTAATAAAAGAAATTCTCTCGAAAAAGTGTGAATTCAGAAAGTTGTGGCCAAAAGAAGTTTTAATTTGGGTATAATCCAGAATGTGAACACTTACAACTGCAAACTGATGGTCCACATTGACCACCTCGAATTTGTTGACTTTGAGAATGACATCCCCCACTTTGATACGACCATCCCTGTCTACAGCACCTCCTGGAGCTAAAATAACCTTATACAAAAGACTGGTCAGTAGCAATGGTTCGTCACTACCTCTCAATGTTTTGCCTTGGTCAGCGTGTGTTAGGACGGACTCAAACGTATTTCTGACTCATGTTTAAGTCCGTCCTAACATACGCTGGCCTACCCTTGCCTGAGCCTCAGCCTAAAAACTCACAAAAAAAACAATAGGGGGTACTTAGGGGGCCTTTTTAGTTAAATGACTCCAAGAAACCATAGTGTTTCCGTGCCCTTTCAGAGCACGAGAATCAATATGAGACGGGTCCCTCCCCCTTCGGTATAAGTAAATTTTGCGCTGGCTGGGGGATTCTATAGTCTAGCCAATTTTCTCGACAACACTATTTTCTTCGATATTTGGCAGCAATGATTTGCACTGACTGGAGCGCCTTGTAGACCAATGAAAGAGTCCAGAAGCTGATTTCATCCACAGGCGACTTTGCTTTCAGCGCATCCCATGCGTAGATCCTTTGACCTTCGGCAAATTTTCCCGTTCGGGCTCTCCACTGTGCCAATTCCACCAAAATCTAAATAATCACTCATAAATCTAATAAAAACTATTGTTTAATAACCTACCTCATCTTCTTTGGTTGCAAACGCTGGATTTTTCAGCACCTTCTTTGACAATAGCTCCACAGCGGTCTGCACTTGCTCCTCGCTTAAAACTTGTGTACGATCGCTTGGTTCCAGGAAATCCATGTGGTGAGTGACATTTGTTAGTCCAAATTCCCTTCTGTCAGCAAGAATTTGAAAGTTATCTGATCAAAAATAATATTTATCGAAAATCCGCCGTGTGTGGATCCAAAGTTGCATCGACAGTTGTGAAGAAAACACGACGACATGGATCAGTCGATTCCTGCTTACATCCGACCATCCATCCGAAGATATTGCCAAGAAGTTCGCTTGCTAGTTGCCGCCTCCAAATTGCTTTTGACCCGTTCGAACTGCGCAGGAATGAGAATCTTCGGATACTTGTATTTCCTTGTTGGAAGCTTATACGACGAGCGCATCTTTTTCATCAGCTGCTTGAAGAAGGGATTGTCGAGTAGATTGGCTGCGATGTTTCCAGTAGCAAAAGTCTGAAATCATTATTGTTAGCATAAACAAACTGTAAACTGAAAAAAACTCTTGTTAGCTAGACGTTGAGCTCGGCTTGTTCTTTCTCTGTGACCCGATCCATCAAGCTTTCGATAGCCTGCGTCGATACTTCAGTTCGCTTTGCGATTTTCGATGAAGTCCCACCAGTCTTCTGCTTGATCCCAGCCAGTTTGTTGATGTTCTTGCGAGCTTCCTCTCCGCACTTTTTGCATTGAAACTATAAATCATGTTTAAAACATGCGTAAATACAAAGATTGACAAGATAAATGATACCGTGAGATGATTAGCCATGTCTGTCGCATTTTCTCGATATTGAGCCCTACAGAAGTTGCATGCAAACTTGCCATCTTTTTCAGCAAAATATTGACGGCTCCAATGCTTTGTTTTTCCCATGCTTGCCTAAAATCAGAATTTGTCAAAAAAAGGGAGCAAATAGATCCAGAACGATTAAAAAGGACAGCAATTAATGGTACTTTTAAGCAATTTTAACTATTGCCTAATCTTCGAATATTCGCGTTTTTTATACGGAAGCGAAGATATTTTATCTTCGCGCGAATATTCGATTGGATCCTATTTTACCGATCATTTTTGTAAATAAAAAGGGTTTTTCCCGGAAAGACGCACATCGCTCTAAATAACAAACCCTTATTTAAAAATGTTTATTGTATTAGGTCTTTTCGGCAAAACTGTTGCCATATACATAAAGGATCTGAATGATCGTAATCCTTGCGATTTTGCGAACTAGACCAGCCAAAGACAACTAGCGAAAGGTTTAAAAATCTGGGTCAAAAAAGTGACGGATCATAGGCGGCAACCAACTTTTGGGGGTTCTTACATCAAGCGTCGACTGTATTTTTCTGTTTTAGTGAAAGTGGACGGGGCAATTGTTTGAGAGATCCAGCGGAGAGTATAGCAAGCCATGACCACCTCAAGGACGGCAGACTCCCTGGTCAGAGATTTACGGCTGATCAGGTATTACCGAAAAATGTCGAATATTAAAAAAACACCGCATTTGCAGCTAAAAATGAAAAGAGCCATAATCTCACAAAATTTATTTCAGCAATGCTCCTATTTTTGGGGTAGAGACTACCAAGTGGAAATACCTAATGGACGGATCTTTGAGGTTTTTTGTCGCTGCTCATATACCATAATTATTTTTATTAGGACATTTGTCGAATACTTTGGTGTGGCAACAATGGGGTAACAGTATTTACACCAATGCTACTTTTAGTTAGTTAATAGCCGATTTTAGTCGACTATCTCCACAGCCCATCCAGCACTAGAGGGTAGTTGGTGTGGTGGGACTAAGGTACTTTTTTGAAGTTTATTAAATAGTACGATGCATGTGTGGTTGCAGTGGTGTCATGAAGGCAAATGTGAGCAGTGGAACATGTTGTCCACAGCCCCCACAGTTGTCAATGGCGAGTGGTCGGATTGGTCATCAGTGGACAAACAACAATGCCCTATTACACCTTGTCAAATCACTGGCAGTATTGCACTTAAAAGCCAGTTACGCACATGCACTAATCCAGCGTAAGCTTATCTAGAATTGAATGTCTTTGCCAAAGGCTAGGATAATAAATTCCTTGAGCCTATGTTTCTTAAATACCGAAGCAGGGTGACAACCGCCCTCCCCCCGTCAGGAGGTAGAAAACGGAAATAGGAATTTCTATTATTTAATTCGACCCTACTAGCGAATAACCACCGCCCCAATCCCGCGCACACCCACGCCCGTCCATCCCCCCAACAATTTTGGGGTGGGGGGATTTGGGGATGGGTTGTTGGTATTCGCTAGTAGCGCCTTTAATTCACCAAAATATAGACGCGGTGAGAGGAAAGTATGCTATTTCATTCTAGATTGACATGATATTCACTCCAGTTTGCCTTTTTCTAGTAAAACAATAGGACCGACAAGGGAGGGGACTAGTCAGATGTTTGACGCCAAAAATTAAACTTATAATCCACGGCAAATAATTTAGACCCAACAATGGTGGTGCAAACTGCTTTGGTTCAAATGTTCGAGGCCTCTTATGCGGTCAAGCTAAGTCCACCTGTGAAGGCTTCACCAGACAAGAATTTGGCGACCGCTTATGTGCAGCTATTCGCAACGACCCATCCCGCCCTGACAGACAGTTGAGTGGTCAAAGCTTTGCCCGTCAGTTAACTTTTATTGAACAAGGTGGGTGTATACCAGTGCATTTGTGTGTTTTACAGACACCAGCCAGCCCTGCAAAATATGGTGTCATGTGCGAGACTCAGAACTAATTCGAAACAAAGGTCAGTTCCCCAATGGATCGCCTTGTGGAGTGGAGCAGTATTGTGTTAGTGGCACTTGTTTGGTTGGTTTCGCATTTCGTTATAAACAGTATTACAGTCAACTTCCGATATAGTAGTACTCCTCTAGTTCGATCCCCAGCTAGGTCTGAAACTTTTTTACCTTAAAATTTGAAGCTTTTTCTAGGTGAGTTCGGTCAGTCCAGTCGGAAAAATCACAAGGGTTCCAGTTTTTCCAATCGTTTCTGGAAATGACCACATTTTTGTAAAAATTAGTGTTATATCAGAAACCACGGGTTTTATGGAAAAATGTGCTCATCTCCAGAAAAGATTGGAATAAATTGGAATCCTTGGGATTTTTCTGACTGGACTGACCAAACACATCTAGAAAAAGGTTTCAAAATTAAACTAAAAAGTTGTCTGACCCAGCTGGGGATCGAACTTGATTGATATTGAGAGTTTGACTGTGTGACGAATTAATTTATTTGCAGTCACTATCCTGCAACAAACAAGCCGTTGTGTCCCAAACCTCGGATTGTCCTCCTCCTGTTCCAACCAATGTGCGAAACAAGCAATCTAAGTGGGACTCTTGGGCTGTCTGGTCTCAATGCTCAGTCACTTGTGGAGACCATGGTGTTCAGAAAAGGCTTCGCAAGTGCCGATCCCCTGATTCTGTGAGTGCTTTTATAAATCTAGTTACTAGACCAATGATTAACTTAATATGGCTTAGGAGTGTGCAGGCAAGTCTTCCGAGGTGCGCCCTTGTGAACCCATCCCTCCTCGCTGTCAACCATATTCTGAATGGACCAGCTGGACTGAGTGTAGTGAAACTTGTGGACCATCTGCCAAAAGAAAAAGGACCCGAAATTGCTTATCTGACAATTGTGACTCCAAATTGCTGGACGAGCTGGAGAATTGCAAAGAAGTGATTTTATAACCTATGCTGAAATTATTTGAATATAGATTAATATTGGCTGCTTTAGGTGAAATGTCCAGAATGGGAAGCTTGGCAGGACTGGTCCATCTGTAGTGCTCATTGTGGTCAGGGGGAGCGCCAACGCACCAGGATATGCTCTGTGGAAGGCACCTGCCAAGGAGACTCTCACCAACTCGCTTCTTGCTTTGAAAAGGTTAAACTTTTTTCCATGTTGTTACGAAAAATTGCTGTTACGAAACAGTTTATTACAAAAATTCGCCGTTATGAAAAAGTTCGTTACGAAAATTTGCCGTTACGAAAATGTTTGTTACGAAACTTCATACAGCCGACAAAACATCAACGAAAAATGCTTCAAAAAGGGCGGCACAATTCTATTACTTTTTTTGTTGCCGTAAATGTTTTCAAAAAGAATTTTGCATTTTCACTGGAAAACTTTCCCGATTTTTGAAGTATTAAAAAATATAGTTTCCAAGGCTTCTATTACAACATTTACGGTAATTCAAAAAAGGCGAATAACAAAATAAAAAAGGTGGCCAATTTCTCGGATTCTCGAAAAATTCTATTTGAGCCCTTTAAAGTCGCTAATTTCATCCATTTATGCCCACTAATTTTATTTCACCCACTAATTTCAACCATTATTTTAGCCATGTCGAAACGATGGTTGGAGTGAGTGGATGCCTTGCTCAGTCTCTTGTGGCATTGGCTTTCAACTGCGGGAGCGTCATTGCAATGGTCAGCTGTGTCCTGAAAATAGCAAACAGGCTAGGACTTGCAATGTTCAGGTCATTTTCACATTTATCCTTCTCTTTTTAACCCTGCTTCAAAAATTTTTAGGATTGCTCCAAGATCAAGACCAATGCCTTGCTAAGTCAGTGGTCCCTGTGGGGCGCTTGTTCCAAAACATGTGGCCAAGGATTCCAACACCGTCACCGCAAATGTCTCAATGGAATATGTTCGGCAGAGCAAGTGCTGAGTGAGCAGAAGAGGTGTGTGTTGGGTCCTTGCCCTGCTTGGCAAGCCTGGCAACCATGGTCCGCTTGCTCTTCTTGCAGTGTCTTTGAGACTAGAAGACGTGCTCGCAAATGTATGGTCCAAATAGTAGGAGTGGGTGGAGTGGAACAAGACACTGAAGTGGACCACACTTCTTGCTCAGGTATTATATGCTAGCAATTTTTTTTGTGATTTATATTGGTGTTTTGCACAGTAATGCTATGTGATCAGAGATAATAATTAGAGAAAGAAACAGGTCAGGGTCCTGTTCAGGGTTCTGACCCGCTTGACTAATTTTTGGCAAAAAAAACGCTGACCGAAGCCTGCCCTGGTCGTTCTCAAAGACCCTGGACCCTGACCCGAAATTCCCCAAATCCTGAAGTCAAATTTTCCACAAGTGCTCTTTCAAATAACCGCCATGTATGTGTCCTATGAGTTTTTCAGTAATTTTCTTTGATTATTCGACCGATCGGTTTATTTTTCGGTTCATTAGGAGAGGTCAATTAATTAGAGAAAGTACGGTATATCGTATCTTCACTAATTTTCGAAGACTTCTCTCAGGCTTAGGTTATAAGCCTGTCTGCGTTATAAGCCTGTCTGCGTAGTACATAAAAGGCTTGATAGGCCACTCTAGACTAGTGTTTTGACTACAGTTAACTGTATTAACTAGTTAATTTTATGACCATACTTGCAAAAGCGCCGAGCGTCGGGCGCTGGCACTTTTTCCGTCGCTGGTGCTGATTTATAGAAACTTCCGGTGCTGGTGTCGGCACTGCCGCTGTTTTTAAAAATAACCGGCGCTGTTGTTGCGTCGCGTTCCATTACACCACCACCTTAGGACACAATCACAGGACCTGAGTTAACAGTGATAGCAATACATACAGTGCACTCTCGCATTAACGTAATAGGTAAAGTTCCCGCCTCGGGTCCGCACATTTTTTCACTCCAATTTATGCTTTTTTATAGTTCTTTACTGACAGTCTGATCGCAAATATCACAAAAATTCCGATTTTACCGATCGTTTTAGCGCGAGAAAACAAGTTTGGCTCTGAAAAGGCAAAACTCTGTTTTAACGTAAGGCTTTTTTGAAAATATGGTTACGTTAAAGCGGGGTTTGCTTTTTAAAAGCCAAAATTATTTAATTTTGCTGAAATGATAGGTATAATTGGAATCCTTGCGATTTTGCGACCAGACTGTCAATACAGAACTGTCAAAAAAGTTAAAAAATCGAAGTGAAAAAATGTGCGGACCCTAGGCGGGAACAAACTTCTCATCTATTACGTTAATGCGAGAGTGCACTGTAATCAGAAATCGAAAAATGGCACTTTCATAGTTGGTTTGAAATTATTTAAGAATAATGAGAGGAACTTTGCTGAATTTGTGCCCTAACATCTGGCGCTCCAATTTTTAGCTGTAGCGCTGTCGCTCGACTTCCCGGCGCTTTTTTCCGCGCTGGCGTCGATTTTTAGAAATCCCTGGCGTTGGCGCTAATTTTGAAAAATGGCCGGCGCTTTTTCTTTGTCGCGCGCATGTTCTTGACTAGGGATCTCCGGTTTTTTGGCTTAGGTTTGGGGGCGAGGTAGGTCAGAGTAAATAAGAATGGACTTAAACATAACCGGCAGTGGGTTTGATCAGCGGTTGACCCACGCTCCTTGGATACTTCTAACTGGTGTAAAAAAAGTTCCCGGTGTGTTTTTAGGCTAATGTTTAATAACAAATTTTATTTCAAACATAGGGTTTTGTAGCTCTTTCCTTCCTCTACCGAATGATATATAAAGTTTTTATTTTACTCAATAAAATGCAGGCCACCCTGCGCCTCAATGCATTTCCGGAGTCTTTTCGGGAAAGCGTCAATGGCATTTTGGATCATTTCTTGGGGAACCGCGTCCCACTCTCTGACCAATGATGCCTTCAGTGCCGAGATGGATTTGTGGGGCCTAGAGCAGGCCTTTGACTGGAGGTAAGGCCAGGCAAAGTAGTCCATGACATTGAGGTCGGCAGAATCGGGCAGCCATTCACCTTTTGGGTTGCGCCAATCAGGGTCAACAGTGATGGCGTCAGGGAAATGCTCGGCAATCCATGCCTTCTTTCTTTGTCCAATTTTTCCATCAAACTTCAATCACAAAGAAAAACTTTATATATCATTCGGTAGAGGAAGGAAACAGCTACAAAACCATATGTTTGGAATATTTTTTTGAAATAACATTTGTTATTAAACATTAGCCTAAAAACACACCGGGAACTTTTTGTACATCAGTTAAAAGATAAAATTTCAAAATATTCTTTTGTCAAAATGGAGATCTCTTATTTAGGTGTGCCCATAGAATACGACACATGTGAGCGGTCATGTCTGGATGAGCCTGATAA
The DNA here is from genome assembly GCA_029231635.1 of Ditylenchus weischeri. Taxonomy (NCBI): domain Eukaryota; kingdom Metazoa; phylum Nematoda; class Chromadorea; order Rhabditida; family Anguinidae; genus Ditylenchus; species Ditylenchus weischeri. Next base: position 54,446 of record JAMRYI010000342.1, read on the forward strand.
TGACTCCGCTTCTTCTGCCCAAGCCCATGGAGTGGAGACTTCAAGTGGATTGGCAACCCCAATCATACCTTTGGACACCTCCAATGGCCTGTTGTTGCCTAAAGGCAATTGGTTGGCCTGGCAGGACTGGTTGCCCTGCTCTGCTGCTTGTGGTCAGGGCTTGAGGCAAAGGTACATTCCCTTGTTTCAGTTGAACAAAGTGACACCAATCACATTTAGAATACGTTTTTGTCCAGATGGCCAAGACTGCTCCACCACTGGCTTGAGCTTTGAGATCGAGGCTTGCAATATACAACCCTGTTCCAGCACTCCCTCGATGTCTAATGGTTGGCTTTATTTGCGGTGATTATTGGGATTTAAGTATATGTTTCAGCCAATTCATGGTCTGAATGGCAAGACTGGAGCCATTGCTCAAAGTCGTGTGGTGGTGGAAGACAGATGAGGACGAGAAAATGTCTGGCTTCACTCATATTTCTGTGTGACGGTTATGCCAAAGAGGAACGACCTTGTAACACCAAGGCATGTGGCGCTGCTCATAAGGCTCAACAAAATGAGCTGAGAAATGGTAAAGTTTGTTGCTTGTCTAAGTTCTAGTGGCTATTGAACTTGTAAAATTTAACCAAATCATTAACCACATTTTTTATTCTGGTTTTCGAAGTTTTTCGTCAGTCTCGACGCTAAAATCCGAAAAAGATGTACGCTAAATCAAACAACGGGAGTCGAAATCCTCGCAATTGTTCAGATTGGACCGGCAAATCAGAACTGGCAAAAACTGAAACTGGAGTGAAAATTCTTGCTTAGAACTTAGCGTCGACTGCACTAAAATAATGTAATTTTTGTGACATGGCGGAAACCCCAAATTTCTTTGCGGTCTAATCACATAACACAACTTCCAGGTGCGAAAAAATTTATTTTGACCAACTTTCGACAGAGGATTCAAAAAATGCATCATCATTTTTTAACAAATCAAGGAAAGCCAGATGAACTTTTTTCAACCAGCACCGTCTTAAGTCCGTTCTCAAATAGAGTCTGTTTACCTTGATCTTTGAAGTGTTTCACCAAATCTAATTCGACAGTCAAGTTTGAGATTCCGATTTTGCCGGTCCATTTTCCAAAATCTACCCATTTTGAAATAAAGACTCGCCAATTTTGATTGACCATCACCTGTTTTTAAAAAAGCAGTGTCCGTTGGTATAGATCGGCTGTTTTTTTATGAAAAATTAGAGGATTTTGGAAAAATAGCCAGCAAAATTAGAATGCCGTATTTACTTTAAAAGTAGCTCCGGGTCTACTGATTTTAACCATCCTATTTGGATGCTACTATTAGACGGGGACGAAATCGGCCTAAATAGGCTAATTTTGTGGGGCTTCTATTTTTCAATCTCCCTGCAGGGGGCTACAATTAGAGTAAATACGGTACTTGTGATTTTTCTGATTAGACTGCCGAATCAGGTTCGTAAAAGCACTTCGAAAATTGAGGTGAAAAAGGTTTGACCAGAGCTGGCGACCCGTCGAATTTGTCGGCTCGACGCGCCTCGTCGATATTCGAATTGTTGTCGACTTTTGAAGTAGAAGGTCGGAATCGGTGTTTCCAGTCACCACCCTAGGTTTGACTGTAACAAACCTTTTTCCAAATCAATTGTCACTACTTCAAGCTTTTAAGTGTTGGACCAATTTGACAGCAATTTTCAGCTATTCCTGAGTGGAGTGACTGGAGCGATTGGTCCAAATGCAGTTGTTTCACTCTTAATAAGTTCCGCCGACGCTACTGCAAAGTATCCTTCAAGCACAATAACTAAAATATACATTTACATTTTCGCAGATCATAGACCCAGCGATGCAAGGCTTCTGTTCAGGGGCAATTATCCAGCAACAGGCGTGTGAACCATCCAGTTGTGGTAAGACTAGTTTATTTGACTGTCACACCCACCTTTCAAACATATTTATTCAGTGTCAGAATCAGGTGGATGGTCAGATTGGAGTGAGTGGAGCAAATGTTCTCGAGAATGTGGCATAAATGGACATCAAATACGCAATCGAATGTGCTCTAATCCCTTGCCCTCCAACAGGTAATTAGCCTTACCATACCCAGACAGGGAGCCGACTGGGATTCAGACACCTCTACAAAACTCGCCATCACCCCTTCCCCGCTATGCCCAAAATCTAAAAATTAAGTGTCGGAAAAGGTAAAAGCTGGATTAACATCGATTTCGACGGTTTTCTTTAAAACATGCATTTAGAAAAAAATTGTTCCTGAAGAGTGAATGAATATCTAACACCCTCACCCATAGATTTTTTTATGAAGGACAAGGATTACTGAACATAGGACAGCTCGTGATTGTTTCTTCAGCCAAAACCTTTTATGACACAGTGTTGTTAGCAAAATTGTCTCAGAAATCCAAAATTTTCATAAGTCTCGGTTGCTGAAATATGACTATATGTTAGAATGGCGGTATTTTGAAACAATGGCTGCCCAACATGTAGTCATTTCATTGAAAAAAGCATTGAAAACAATTGGTAAAAAATGGAACTCTCGAAAAAATTTTGCTTACTTGAATGTGATTTCCCAAAATCCCGAAATTCGTTGAATCCCGATCTACAATTTTTATCCTTTCTGTGGTCTTAAACTACCAAATTTTCAAAGTATGTGTCATAACTCTTCGCGTTTTTTTCAAATTTTTAGTCAGAATCGATTTTTTTCTTTATCGCATATTTCTTCATTTCTTTCACAGAAAATCATTTCCAAATAACAGTGAAATCTTTATTCAAGGCAACGCATAACATATTTCATAACAGCAACTATCATTCATCAAAATAATTTCCTTCAGCCTCAACTCCCATCTTTCCTGCAGCTTTGAAATCGCTTTAACAAAAAATCCAGCCGGTCTTGAGCGCACAAATTCCTTGATCGCATCGTGCAATTCTTCCTCGTTTCTTCCGAAATCTTTGTCTCTAAGAGATGTTTTCAGCGGCCGAAACACAAGTCACATTTCAATGAAAAATGAAGAATTTCATGAAGAAATATGCGAAAAAGAAAAAAATCGATTCTGACTAAAAATTTGAAAAAAACGCGAAGAGTTATGACACATACTGGTAGTCTACACCCCCTGTTATATAAAAGTATTTAAAAATTTTGTTACTAAGGAACAAGTTTTTATGGATGGAGCCAGGATCTTCAACTTAATCTATTTTATTCAGAGGCTCCTACTGTGTGGGCTACTCTTTTGACCAACGACCCTGTCAGCCTCAACTCACCTGCGAAGGAAAAGTGGTGGATGGCCAATGGTCTAAATGGACCAACTGGTCTGTGTGCTCTGACCCTTGTGTCAATGGCCAGAGGTCCAGGACTAGGTAGTTGCTTAGATCACTTGATACTTTTATCGCTAAATAGTGCTTTTGTACAGGTATTGTTCTGAGCCTCGACCAGAAAATGGTGGTCAGCAGTGTATTGGCTCGGACTTTGAGTTGCAGGCTTGCTCCGAACCAACCAAATGCTCCTCATCCCTCTGTAAGTTAATAACATGTGTTAATTTGGCACACACCTTCTATTCACTGGCACTTTTTCTGAACCTATCACTTTCTTTCATTGCCCTTAAGCCATTCCGAAACTGTGGTGTAACTTCCACCTTTTGTGTTTTTCGAGTGCACAACTTAAAAGCAGGACGCGTCTGGCCGTCGAATTTTCGTCCCATTTTTTCAAATGCAATAACTGAGCCGATTTCGGCACACGATTAAGTATTATGATGTCTGACAAATGTGTGCAAATTGAATCTAAATTTCGAACATTAATATCAAAACTACAAAAAAATTCCAAAAAGAAGCCCGATAAAAGCGCCACAGAAAGGGCAACACTCTTTTTCGGATATGGATTTTTCCTGGTCCAAAAAGATTTATTTTTGGTGCAAATCAGGTCTTTTCGCACCACAAAAGATCCGATTTGCACCAAAACAATTTGCACCAAAAACCTTTTGGCACCAGAAAAACTCCATATCCTTTGTTTTCCAAGTGTCTCATTTTCTGGGGCTTCTTTTTGAAGATATTTCACAATTTCGAAGCTGATGTTCTAAATTGAACTTTTTATTTTGTTCAAGTTTGTCAGACACCAGAAGACAAAATTGTGTGTCAAAATCGGCTCACAAGGGAACCAATGGAACTTTACGACAACTGACAACGCCATCTTATAAGGCAGAGTCGATTTACTGGGTGAGATTTGAATATTTTTTGCGAACAGACAGGAAAAATCAAATCAGAAGACTCGAGAAACATGTCAAAATAGCCCGAAATTGCCTTAATACCTGCCGCGTATTTTAGAAAATATATTTTTGACAGTCAAGTATCTATATGGTGACATGTTCGCTCGCTTAGGCACTTTTTAACTTTTTTAACATGTAGATTTATCAAAATGCCTAAACCAGCTGGGGATAAAACTTTTGGTGCTTTCACTACATCCAGGCTAGACTTAACAAATATGTTTTTTAAAATCCACATGGACCAAAGCAGTTTTCAGCTTCTCAAGTCTCCTGATTCTATTTTTTCTGTCTATTCGGTTCTCTTGTCAGCTATTGCATGTGAAATTGAAAAAAAACAAACAACCTACCGCATCAATTGCAAACACGACGCTTTTTCAAATGGGGGGTGGTGTATGGAGAGCCTCAAATTTTTACGGCAAACTTGTTGACATTCACATACATGACTGGTAAAATTAGAATCCTCGCAGTTTTTACATATAGACAATCTAATCTGAAAGAAACTACACCGACCACTCACCCTTTCTTGCAATTGCACGCCTTCTTTCAGCAGGAACACCAGCAGTAGCTGTGCATGGTCGATGGGACCAATGGTCGACATGGTCCAATTGTTCCTCGTCCTGTGGCTTCTCCTTCCAGTCGCGAAGTCGATTGTGCTCATCCCCACCTCCATCGAATGGAGGCAAAGTGTGCATTGGACTAGCCTACATGACCTCAGTTTGCAGCAGGCCTTACTGCTCTGGTTTGTTTGCTGGCACCCTTTCCACATCCACACTAACCCCACCACTATATTCACAGATTCCACAGATGGACAGTGGGCAGAGTGGAGTGAGTGGACTTCTTGCTCAACCACTAACTGTGATGGCACTCGCACTAGGTTTCTTACTACTCTTTCAACACCACATTTTAGCCACACCGAAAAACTTCGGTCACTTGCAAACACCGTCGGAGAAACTTTTTTCTGCCGTAAATTTTTTTGTCGCTGTAAAACGACTTTTGACGTCAGAAAAAATGGAGGGCAAAAAGTATTTTAGCAGCAAATTAAAAAGGTTATTTTCGGCAAAAAGGTTTGCCCAACACTGTATGTTGTCTAATTGCAAACTACTGCCGGCCCCATTCAAAATCTCATCTTAGAATTGTGTTTTCGGCTGGTATTTCGAAGACGTTTCTGATACAATTTACCGATCAATTTTTTAGCTTATGTTACTGACTAAAAATTACGTAGTAACTTGCCTAAAAGCGGTGTACAAAAAGTTGGTCAAAAATACGATGCCAAGAATACGATTTGGAATGGTGTTGAGGTGTAGAAAAAAACAATTTTAGAATGACTATTTCGGGAATATTTCCTTTTACAACTCTAGTACATACTCTAACTGCGGCTTAGGGACCTTTTGTTGAACATTTAGCTTTCCAAACACTGTGCACTTTGTCCGCAATTTTGTTTGAATATGTATATTGTTTGACTTGTAGAGTAAGAGAGTGCAACCAGCCAGCCCCAAGCACCAATGGTCTGCCATGTTTTGGTCGATCTAGCCAGACTTCCAAGTGTCCAAGTAGCAAAATGAACAACAATTTGTTAGATGCTCGATTCTGCCAATCCAACTGGGTGGCTAATGTTCGTTTGGTGGAGACGAGTGTGACCAAAGTGCCTCGTTGATTGCCTTATTGTCCCCTTATTTGTGATCTCTAGTCAACAATGATCCAATCAATGTTTGTTAATGATTGTATTAGTTTGCTTTACGTTCTTTTGTTTTAGTTTTGACATAGTGTATTTTTCAAACAGATTGCATGGAAAAAATTTGACTTTTCATTTCCCTTTATCCAACATAAAATTTAATTTTTGAAAGAAATTTTTTGATACAAAAATCAACTTTAAGGCTTTGTATCTCATGAAAGAATTAATATTTTGCAGAGCTGTTCCTTGCGTCTTTCAACACCCACAAGCTCTACCGATTCCAATTTTTAGGTTTTGGATTCACACCCAAAAATTTCGACGTCGCCCTAATCTTTCGAATTTGGAAAAGTGGGAAAAATATAAGACCCGGGTTTTCTTTTAAAGGAAATACGGTAAGAGCACCTTGGGCCAGTCTCTGAGGGTGCTCTTATACCTAAAATCATTAGAGCACGTTTGGCCGGTTTCGAGGGGTGCTCCTATATCCAAGTTCGAGCATTATCTATAGTAAACTTCTAAGATTGAAAGCTTGACACTATTTGTTCGTTAATTGTATCAAATGTACAGAAAATAAAAATATATTGCGCTACATCACATAATTACTTCATCGGCCAGCGATTGAGGCTGTTTCAAGTGTTGAAAACTAAACAACTAGTCGGAAGACAGTTTTAAGTAGTTTTTGGAAAAATGATTTTTTTATTATTTTGCGTTGGGAAAGCAAGAAAAAGTGTGTGAATCAAAGGAGTTACAAGTCAATAAGGAAACATTTTGTTAAATTTTCTGTTATATTTGATTTCATCTTCGAGTGGAGTTGTCCAGGAAGTGTCTTTCTTTTTCATCACGTTTCTGTAGTAATCCACCGTAAAATTTCGGTTACAGTTGTCTTGCTGACAGCAATCTGTGCAGCTGATCTAAATACTTTCATTAGTCAGTTTTAACTAAAAAGCAGCTGACTTGATTTTGTCCATAACCAACAGACTCACAAAGTCTAGAACAGCTCTGAAAAAAACTGTTAGCGTTTATTATGTTTTCTTTTGCATGAAGCATGCAATTTTTTGCCTTAAACGGACCCTGGTAGCAAATATTTTGGAAAACGACTGGTAAATCAGAATCCTAAGACCATGGTTGCACGGGTGCTGGAACCGGTGTACGGCATTTGGCGTTTGGACGACGTTTGGCGCCATTTAAAAAAAAAACCAATGTCCAGCCAATCTCCGCTTATTTTCAAAAAGCTTGACTGCAGTGTCTCTATTTTTAACTAATTGTTATTGCCTTCAAGTCTTGAAATTAGGGATTCCGATTTACCAGTTGTTTTCTCAAAATGATATAATTTGACTCGTAATCAAATATGTAATTGAACGAGCATAGTGTGCGCATTTAAGGGTTAATAATACTTCCAGTTACAATGACATCGCAGTAACAAATTGGAGCGCAGTTCCAGAGCTACAAAATCCATTTTACATAGTGAATTTTAAAAATCTGAGTGTTGGCCTTTGCAAAGATCAATTTCTGTAAAAATGACCGAAATTCGAATTTCTCACAATTGTTTGGATTTTGGTCATTTTTTTAAAGATTTTTATTTTTTTCAAAAGGCCATACCTCAACTCAGATTTTACAAACCCATTCTGTGAAATAAAATTGAACTGCGCTACAATTTGCTACTGCGATGTAATTGTAGCGCTCAGAACTTAGCGAGCATATTCATCAGTTAAAGCGATGAAAGTGCTCGCCAACTTTTGACTTCACAGGTGTCAAAAGTCAAATGATTTCTATTCTTCAACATTCCAAATCAAGTTCTCATATCATTTGAAAAAGAAGAAAACCATGTAATTGCAATGACTTTCAACGGAGTCTTTTTCAGATAAAGCAGCAAAATTCACCTCCGAACAGGCACGATTTATGGTGGTGAAGGATGTCAATGTTGTAGTGATGGCAGTCTGAAGTAAAGTTGATGAACAAAACCCCAATGCAATAGAATGGTGCGCGGTCATTTTGGGCAATTTGTAGGCCTTTTCCAAGTAGCCACTTTTTCGGTGTTCTATTTTTTGGGCGGCTCAGAACACGATCCAATGTTTTTTTGATCCAGTGTTTTAAAAACTCAAAACTAACACTTTTGCTATTTTCTACCTATTTCTTCAATTAGAATTACGGACTAACCACTAAAAACACAAACTGGCAACAATTTATACCGTAACTTTATTTATTCCCCAAACAAGAAAAAGAAAATGAGACTGAAAAAAGCGCTTCAAAAAAGTTCAGCATCCCACAAAATATAGCCACAATACAATAAACTGACTATGCAAAAGTTTTCCCATGCAGCACAAGGTCTTATAACTTCGTCGGGCTTAATTTTTAGCAGCGTTTCATTGGCACACCACCCATCCTTAATGCAAATAAAATACGGTTTTATTACAAAAATGCACTTACTTGATTTAGTTCAGTGTCATAGACGTCAGAAAATGAAAATTGACAAGAATAACAGCTAAGTGCACAACATATTGGCATATAGCATGCGAACAAGGTGGTAATGACAGAACAGGGTGAAACACACAGCCACATCCCACTATCTACTTGCTTCAGCAATTGGTCGACAGTTGTTTGGCCAAACTTTGTTTTAAGAAGCGTTATGTCAGTCGGAATTTGGCCAATGTTAAACTTGAGTCGGTTCAAAGTTTAATTAAGCCGCTCATTTACACACCTAGCCTTTTTTAAGTGCAACGAAAATAGCTTAAGTACTAGACCAGCCAAACTCCCATTGTTTAAATATAGGAATTGCCACAGTCAGATTTCAATAATGCCACACAGGGTCAATGTTTTGGTTATAATAGAGTATTGGTTCATTTTAGCCTAAAAGCATTTGGCCAACTCCCCTCACCTAAGAATGGCAGGGTAAGTGAATAGGAATAAAATGGAAGGTAGCATACTAGAACACGGCGCAAAATACACTTTCGAAAAAGAAACGATTACATATAATGCAGCTGTATAACAACAATTCATTTGGCTCAAACAATTGCAGCCTCAGAAAATTGTAGCCCAGAAAGAACATTAAATAAGAGGCACGTTTAAATAAATAAGTGAGACTGGGAGAAATCCAGAGGCAGCACATAATACTTTCAAGCAGCGGAACGGCTTTACAACCCAAAATGAGCACACATCCTAGAATTAGATGCTACCAAAGTTGTTTCAGTTGTACAGCTCCATTCCACCAACAAGTATTACAGGAAATGAGGGGAGCGCATTTCACAATTTGTCTAGAAGATACTAGAAGATACACAAGAAGATACCTGGGGCCAGATCAAAAATATAACACCAACGACAAAGAAAATATAGAGTACTTTATGATTAATTTGTTCCTCGTGTTTGCTGTCATCCTTTCGTTCTCGCCATACATAACTTCTCTTTTTCCAGCCGTTAGTTGAAGTCCTAAGCCTAAGCCTAAGCCTAAGGCGTTAGTTAAAGACATCAGGGTTTCGTAAACGCAGCACTGCAAACCTGTTAGTTTCAGTCATCAAGTCTTGATTTTTGTGGTCTTTCTGATTTCCTGATTTTCTTTTGATTTTTCGTGCTCAAAGACATAGATCAGCATGCCAAGACCTGACGGTAAGACCGGCTGGTTGTTGTGCACAATTACACTAAGAATACAACTCTGCAAGCCTTTTTTCAAACAAACGGTCTTCAAACTCAAATGTGCAAAATTAAAAAAGTCTGTTAGAAACCCTGAAAATTATTTAACACAGCAAGAATAACTGCCTCTGTTTTACCTCCTCGTCAACACTATCCTCGCTGTCAAACTCAAACGTCTGTGTTGAACAAATGTTGGCAGGGGTGCCTCATATCTCGTGTTTCCAAAAGCGTCTTTTGACAACTTTTGGAGCTTCTTTTGTCGTTCCTCGGGCAGAAAACATGTTTTCAGGTGGCACAAGAGTATTTTCAAAAAAAAAATTTAGTCACCAGCCCTGGAACACTCACTTATTAATTTGTTATGTTTTTATTTTAGTAATTCTATTTTCACTTTCCTGAAAGATATGTTATACCCAAGGTAGAGCATAACTCGAAAACACATTTTGATAAGAGCACAATAAAGTGTCTAGTCTGACCTTTTGCAACTTTAAAAAGGCAAAACACCACTTTGAATTTGATCTGTTATTTTTTTTAACATCACTCTGTCTTGATTAGTAAATGACGGAGGAGGAACACAACTGCTGTCCTTCCTTTTTTACATGATGACAACCTGTTACTTTGCTGATGGTGACCATACCTATTCTTTTCCTTTTCACAAATCAAGAAAAACAAGAGGTAAATATTTATTGATTATTTACTTACTTCACATGCCTCATTTGCTTCTTGGTTTGGCTGTTCTCCAACTACCTGCCTGTTTGCTGCCTACGACAGCAGGAATTAGGGGTTGCTAGTGTGTGCGCACACACCTCCACTCCACCTCCATACACCAACAAATGGAGCAGCAGCACACTTGGCTGGCTGATTCATTGGGTGCCCCCCCCCTTGTTTCCCGCAGTCGGGTGGTTGTTGTTGACCTCCTCTTCAGGTTGCAGGTGCTACATTTCTGCTCCTACTGGTCATTGTTAGTAGTCAAGAAGTGCTACTATCCCTTCTCTATTAATTTTTTTCCTTCTTCTTTCTCTGTGTTGGTGGTAGACCGGAGATTATCTTCCGTCTTTTGGTTTGTGTGTGTGTATAAGAGCTAAGTTTGACAGTGAAGGAAAGCTAGGGCTGGTTGGGAGGTAAGCATGCTTGCTGGGTGGGTCTGCTTACCTACCTGCTGGTCCACTCTCGCGCACTGGACATACACACAACAGCAAGAGATGGAGAGTATTGTTAGCTGAATTGGAGGTGGTTGCTAGAAATTGTTTATGGAATGAAGCCAATGTGACCTCTGCTCGCTGCACAAAGTATTGATGGAGTATATAGGCAATTTAGGTGGCCATTGGCATTAGTTTTTAGATGAGAATCAATTTTTTCACGATTTTAATTGGAACATGGCTTTTGTGATGGGAGTTACATGATATTTAGAGCTAAATAAAAGTTTGATTTTTGGAAGGTTCTTTTGTATCGATTGCCTTTTTCATTCCTTACTTTTCTTTAACATGTGACCTAGCTTTTTTGGTTTATTATGCTCCACATGTTCCAAAAATTCGTTATCACCGGAAGTTCACTTCCCATGATCAATTTTCCATGGAACAAACTGAAATTTCTTCGCGAATTTCAAACCACCTATTCTTAATGTTCACTCTTTTCTCTTGAATTTTCTCTACGAAAAGTTCAGCAACTTAAAGAGAAAAAGACGGAACCAAAACTTGCTGCTAAATTCATATAAGCCCTAAAACCCCCGGAAATTTTAGAAGTTAGCCAGAGCATGGTGGTCCCCCGCTAATTCAAAATTTTTTCCTAATTATCGGATTTCTGTTAGGATTTTTTAACTTTATTTCTAACAAAACAAGGACTGGAATTTAATTTTAGGAATAGTTTTATTAAAACCAAGTTAAAAAATCCGTACAGAAATTCAACGATTAGGAAAATTTTTTGAATTCACGGGTGACCACCAGGGTAAACTCCCAACTGGCATGAGTCCCAACTGGAATGATACGACCGGCATGAGTCCCAACTGGAATGATACGACCGGCATGAGTCCCAACTGGAATGATACGACCGGCATGAGTCCCAACTGGAATGATACGACCGGCATGAGTCCCAACTGGAATGATACGACCGGCATGAGTCCCAACTGGAATGATACGACCGGCATGAGTCCCAACTGGAATGATACGACCGGCATGAGTCCCAACTGGAATGATACGACCGGCATGAGTCCCAACTGGAATGATACGACCGGCATGAGTCCCAACTGGAATGATACGACCGGCATGAGTCCCAACTGGAATGATACGACCGGCATGAGTCCCAACTGGAATGATACGACCGGCATGAGTCCCAACTGGAATGATACGACCGGCATGAGTCCCAACTGGAATGATACGACCGGCATGAGTCCCAACTGGAATGATACGACCGGCATGAGTCCCAACTGGAATGATACGACCGGCATGAGTCCCAACTGGAATGATACGACCGGCATGAGTCCCAACTGGAATGATACGACCGGCATGAGTCCCAACTGGAATGATGACCGGCATGAGTCCCAACTGGAATGATACGACCGGCATGAGTCCCAACTGGAATGATACGACCGGCATGAGTCCCAACTGACATGACCCAACTATTATGAGTAAAAATATGAAAAACAAACATTTGAAAAAATCTGATCTTGACACGAATTTTTCTGTAAATCTTCATTTTTGCCCATCAGTCGTGTTTTCCAGGGGCTCTTTTTTTTCGCTCAATCCGTCGTCTGATTGTTTTTCTTTTCAGATGTCATCTCTCAATTTTACTTACGATCAGCGTATCGGAAGCAAAACCTTGACTGTGACAGAATGCTCGACAGATGAAGACAATTGCTACATATGGTCGGTTCAGCAACGCTACCCAGTTCGAGGCGATGGGGTCAAGGTCGTCAATTATGTTTGCACTGGTTGCCGTGTTATGCGTGTCAAATGGAAAAAGGAAAATGTGTCGTTGGAAAGCCATCCACTGCCAGTAATAAAAGCCAACGAAATTACCGGATCGTGGATTGATGAAGCTCTCTAAGTGCCAAGAATAGCAGAACTGTCAGAGAAGATCGCCAAGGCTCAGCAAGAATTCACCGTCGTGCTCGGAAACCAAATCAGCGATGATGCTTTCGATGAAAAGCTGGTAAACTTTCTTCTCGAAATCGGATACCTGATGGGATACAACAGTCGTCCAGCTGCTGGTGATGATGTGCCCGCAGAGGAAGAAATAGAACTGATGGATGGAACAACTAGCAGTGATAGCCATGCAAGAAAACAATGAGTACTAACTTTTATATTTGAATTAGGTTGTGTGTGTTACCATCTTTGTTGTTGGATTTTAATAAAGATTGCTTGGATTATATGGAAAATAAATACATGCCAGTTTTTATATTTTTACTCATGACAGTCATATCATGCCAGTTGGGTGTCGTTCACCACCAGACCATCGCGAGCATGGTGCTTCAAAGACATTTCGGTTTTGAGCATAATTTTGCAAATTTTTTAATTTATCGATTTTTAATCTATATTTGAGCAATAAAATTTTTATGGCTCGCTTACAATGGAGGTGTGAGGTTCAACGTCCGTTTCTAAAATTTTATTTTTTATTTGTATAGTGGGAAAGTTTATTTTATTCAGTAGCCAACCTTAAAATAGGTCACCAAAGTTATAAGATCAGTAAAACGACAAAAGCTGACTGAACTACGGCACTTTAAAAACCTCGCACCTACATTGGAAGCGCCTTATTAGAGTTGATAACCTATCTTTCGAAATGTCTGTATCCTATTAAAAACCCGCATAAATAATGTTTGTGTCAGAATACGCATGCCAAAGGAAGGTAGTTTCACGAAGCCAAGCTATGGAACATCCAATCGCTTCATAAATTCTCTGACATCTTTATTTATTGCTTTGTCAACAGAACATGCATTGATATATCCCTAAGCTGTGCTTTCCTTGCATCCCTAAACACTTTGTGCAAATATGCCTAGAGGTAAGTTTCACTAATTTTTCATTTAATTTTCTATAGGTGAATGTAAACTATTACTAGATGTGCATAAATCGTTAGAACTGTTGGAGGAGTTCCACGCAGAGCTGTTTCGCCCCACTGATGCTGAGCTCAAGTACTCCATTGAGAAGGTCATCGGCATTTTCAAAACTAATTTGTTCAATGCTCTTTGTGGTGAGGGCTTTTCTGCACAATTTTTGGAATATTTTGAAAATAAAACGTTGCTGTATACAGTGGCCTCCCGATATAACAGCACCCCCTCTGGCCTGTTCATCACCCTTTTTAATGTCTTTTGGTGAATTCGCCAATGTAGTCCGAAAAATTGCAAGGATGTCAATTTTGCTGGTCATTTCTAAAAAATTAGAGGGAATACGGTACTAACGGGAACATAGTAGTAGATGGTTGAATTTAATCTAAAAAATTTTCGTATAAATTTAATCGTATATTTTATGTATTTGCCTATTGCAGATATCCAAGACTTCTACGACAACGTGTTGCTAAACGAACGCCTGCCTTTATCTGACAAAGTTTTTGAGTCGAGGCGTTTTGCAGACAGATGGGAGCAAAGACAGGGTGGTCTGTCTGGAGTCTCTTCTACCCCTGCCAAATTCACTTCCTACCACACTACTGAAAACAAAAGGTAACAAGTTCTTAAAATTTTTCTTAGTATAATCTGAATTTGCTTTAGGCCTGCTGCTCTCATGGAAGTCTCGTCTGTATGTCTTTTGACCTAATTTGACATAAAAAATAAACACATGTTTTTCAGTATAACAAAATAGTGGACGAATTTGGTCGTGAGTGGGAGGTGGAGGAGGTCCTACTTGATGCCAAATCTACTGGTCTTGGTGAGTTGGTTTGAGATTTCTAAGGGTCAGGTTTGGTATCAAAGTCGTTTATTGAAAAAGCATGAACCTAGAAGCAACTTTCGAGAGAAATCAATATTTTTAAAGGCACAGTCTAGTCCCAAATATTGTGGGGATTCCGAATTGGTCGATCGTTTTTCAAAATCTAGTCTTTTTTTTCTAAATAAGCAAAGCATCGATTTAGTGACCTCTTTTTCAAGTTGTAGGATCATCATCGAATCGAATTTTTGAATGAAAAATATTGGGATTTTGAACAACGGAGGCAAAGGCAGAACCCTTGCTATTTTTGGGACTAGACTGTCTGAAAAGATTAGTAAAATTCTTTAAAGTCAAGGTAAAAAAGTGTCAGACACTAAGCGGATACGAACTTGACTGTATCGCTATACATTGCAGGATTCTCGATCAGTGGTGGCAGAGATAGGGATCCAGAGCCGGACCATTACATTCGAGTCACAGACATATGTAAGTTATTTAATACTGACCAGCATTTCCAAAATGAGAATGGCCGGAAAGTAATGTCGTTTTTTTTCTAACGCTTACCATGCTGTGGTTGTTTTTATCATAATAGAGCATTATATACGAAAATGAAGCACTGTTTTTCTGCTTCTAATATGCTTATACAACTTTCTTACACGTAAATATTTTAACATGGTTTTAGGCCTTTCAAATGAACTGTCAAGTTGATGAAAAAACGCATTTTCGACACTCAGACGAGGAGCATCGTCGAGGCAAAAATCACCACTTCTGAACTTTGCAAACCAACGCTGAGCTGACCTTATGTCCATCGAGCCCTCTCCGTACACTTGACAGATTTCCCGAGCCGCTTTAGTCGCTTTTTGATTGTGATAAAAAAAACAACCACAGCATGGTAAACGTTAGAAAAAATACTTTCCGGCCAACCCAATAGTTAACTTATTTTATCATTTAAAAATTTTTTTTCTCATTTCAAAAACATTGGCCATATCCCTCAATGGGGGGAGCTTTGCCTTGGTCCCCCTGTGGCACTTATATACCTGAAGAGGGGGTGGCTTTTTAGTTAACTGTGAATAGTGTTTAAATGTCTCTTAAGTAATTTTTATACGCTACAATCGATGCTTTCTAGCGTTTCTATTACTAAAAAGCTCGGTTTCCAAAAAAAATTTTGGTTACCAAAGGCTGACAAATTGCCTTGGTTTCCCAAGCTAAACCAAAAAAGACAGAATTTTAACATACTTTTGTTAGCTGAAGCCTACCGCATGTAGAAACTCTGGTATGCATACATTTTTTATGCATCGAGAGTCACTTTCGAGTGATTTGTGTCTAAGGTACGTGGGTGTGCGCATCTCAACGCCAAGCCACCAAGCCCCCTGCGCCCCCGAAGATGCCGCATGCACATAGAGGCTCTTTTTGCCTATCTCCAGTGATCAAAACGAGGTAGGATACCTTAATATATGATATTTTACCTTAGGGAAACAAGGCAATTGGTCAACTTGTGGTAACCAATTTTTTTTTGAAACCATAACTTTTTAGTAATAGAAACGTCAGAAAACATCGTTTTAGCGCACAAAAATTCCTTAGGAGTCATTTAACTAAAAAAGCCCCCTAAGTATCCCCTGTTGTTGTTTTTTTGTGAGTTTTTAGGCTTAGGCTCAGGCAAGGGTAGGCCAGCGTGTGTTAGGACGGACTTAAACATGAGTCAGAAATACGTTTGAGTCCGTCCTAACACACGCTGACCAAGGCAAAACATTGAGAGGTAGTGATGAAACATTGCTACTGACCAGTCTTTTGTATAAGGTTATTTTAGCTCCAGGAGGTGCTGTAGACAGGGATGGTCGTATCAAAGTGGGGGATGTCATTCTCAAAGTCAACAAATTCGAGGTGGTCAATGTGGACCATCAGTTTGCAGTTGTAAGTGTTCACATTCTGGATTATACCCAAATTAAAACTTCTTTTGGCCACAACTTTCTGAATTCACACTTTTTCGGGAGAATTTCTTTTATTAGAGAGCGAGGAGAGTGAACGATCTGTCAAAACAAAAATTTGGAATAATCAAAAAAGAAATCCGGAATTGGGCCTACAAAAATTTTTTATCCATTTTAAACCGTCGGAAATTATTGGAACACCCTGTACTCTTTTAAATGAAAAAATATCTTCAAAAGAGCGCGAGCTCAACAACTTCTGGTCAAAATTAGGGTTGTACAATGGGTAAATACCCGGGTATTTACCGTTAAATACCCCACAAAATATCCGGCTACATGGATTTCGGGTATTTATATTTTTGGACATTTTTGCAGTTTTTTTTGTTAACATAGAGTAATTTATCGGACGTCTTTTTTCTTTGAGCGTTTTCATGTAACCGGCGTCTTTTCAAGAATTAATATCCAAATTTTCAGCCTCTTCAATGCCTAAGCCTTTATCATGGAGCTGGAGCTATTTCGATCGCAAGGAGGAGAAGGATGCATCCGGAAAGTTGATCTTCGTCGGCTATTGCAAGTTCTGTGATGCGCAAGCAACTCTGGTAGGATGGAAAAACATCTCGGGGTAACACTGACATTTGTTTTTACTCAGGGTACCATTATTTTATTTAGGACTGCAAAAAGGTCGGAGCTGAGGCAAGGAAAGAGATTGACCGCCTATCCAAGAAAGCTACTGAACAGCCTCCGAAGAAGATCGTCAAGCAATCGGAGGAGAACAGCGCAAGATCCATCATGCCGGGTATCAAGGGTTTTTTCGATAAGGCCAGCAATGAGGACCAGTATGAGGCAGACATTCTTCACTGAACTGTTTAGGATGAAGATTGGCACTGTCAGTCAAGTTGTCTTCATCAAGCAAAATCTTCAGCTGGAATACAGTGATCTCTTCAACTCCGAATCTGCTGGTGAGGAAAACGGAGAAGAAACTGACGAGCAAGATCTGTCGAGTGAACTTGAATTGTTAATGAATGATATCGGTTGATATATATGTTTGATGTCAATAAAGTTGATTGAGTGCAGTTCACTAGTCTCCTTGTGTATTTTTATAAATACCTGACATTTGGGTATTTTACCCGTGTAAATACCCGAAAAATAAATACCCGGGTATTTGTACAACCCTAGTCAAAACTATGGAACACTCTATATTGTTCCTACATACATATTTATTTATGAATTGCCAATTAAGGATGCTTTACAAGGAGCTGGTGCAGTGGTCCAACTGGTCGGTGTCATTTATAATAACGAAAATTAATATTCTATTTTAGCTTGTAAAAAGACTAAAACCATACAGAAGTCTAAGCCAATCCCAGCTAAATGAATCACAGTACAGACAGTCACAGGATGCTGCCAGGTCTTTAGCAGGTTCTCGATCACGTAAGTTTCGTTGCTTTTCAAGTAAAAAATGGCATGTCCGTCGGCAATGGAAATATTTTTAAAAGGGGTCACCAGTGAAATTGAAACGAGAATAAAAATAACAAAATTTAGTATAAGTCGATAAAGAGCTGTGGGTCCAACCGGATTCGAACCGACTACCAACTTTCGCAACCCGCCGCTGCAATTCCATTGAGCCACAGATGAGATCTGTAGCGCAACCTTTTTTATTAGTTATAGTTGGGAGGGTACTTAACATTTTTATTTCAAAATATTTTTTTTGTTAAATTAGGCGCCTTTTAAAATATTCCCATCGGCAACGGGCATACCCCTTTCAGCACAATGAACCTAAAATAAAATGACCTACCGTCTGTTTAACTTGTATATCTAGGTTCCTTGCACCAACTGCCCCAGCCAATACCAGCGTCGTCCATAGCACCTCGAGTGCCTAGTCGGATGAGCCACCAAAGTGGAAGTGGTCAGTACATTGCTCCTCAACCACTGCCTGAGTCCACAAAAGCCCCTCGAATGGTCACATTACGCAAAGGAGAGGGTGGTCTGGGCTTCAATATAGTGGGTGGTGAGGATGGTGAACCCATCTATGTCAGTCATGTTCTGCCTGGAGGTGTGGCTGACTTGAGTAGCAGTGTTAAAAAGGTGGAATTTCGAAAGTTAGAGCCAATAATTAATTTTTAACCAACTAAATTAACAGGGAGATGTGCTATTGCGAGTGGGGGACATAGACCTGCAAGGAGCTAGCCATGGTCAGGCTGCATTGACCCTGAAGTCTATTCCTCCCAATTCCTATGTCCATCTATTGCTTCAATATCGCCCAAGAGGTTGGCTTAATAGATGAATTTTTACAGAAATTTAAGAACACACCCTGAGTCAGTTTGCCTTGGTCTCGGGCTCTTGCGGGACCAAGGCAAACTTACTGGAGGGTGGGTGGGTTTTGGTTTATCTCTTTAAACAAAAATTAATTATTTTTGTTTGCAGAATACCATCAGTTTGAAGACAAAGTGGAAAGACTAAGGAATGACCTATTGCTACAACAACAAAATGCGACTGTGGGATTCCGATGAAAAATTATATATTGATTTGCAGCGAAACACTTAGAAACTTATCCTTATTCAACTCCCGACTAAAGTGTTGTTCTTTTCTCATGTATGTAGTGTTTTCCGTAATCAGAATAAGTCTCCTTATTTTAGGTTCCTCACCAAAGAATTGAATATGAGTTTCAGGATTGAAGAAAAGGCCTAATTTGATATTTATTATCCTGATCTAATTTTCAATTTTGATTTAAAATTGTTTCTAACTTGAGCTTTCGACTGTAAGTCAACGTCTTATTGTAGATCAGTGTATGGCACTAATTGATTGTAAGACAACTGTCAATAGACTCCACCACACCTTTGTGTGCCAAAAAGTCATAAATTGGTTTAATTAAAAAATACTTTCTCTGCGCAAAAAATTCACAATCCAAATGACTGCCGGATTCTCGCGATGATTTTGTAGCGAAACCTTTTTAAAATTTAAGAGTTCAAGTCAAATGATGCTTCAGTGGATTTATCCAAAACGCCACCGAAACACCATTTTAATTGACTTGAAATCCTAAGTTCTAAAATGTCTTGAAAAAGCTCTTGTTACCGAAATGACCTTAAAAATCTGACAGTCATTTTGAGTGTGAATTCTTTGAATAGGGAAATTAAAAGCTTGTCAAATCAAACCTATCAATGGTTGCTTCGGTTCATGTGCTTCGGCAGAGTGTGTTGGAGATTAATGTGAAATTTCCTTTCTAACTTGTTCTATTATTGAGCTTTTTAATTATGCAAGTATATATTGATGTCTGCTTATGTATTAGTAAAGTAAACCCGTCCGCTACCTCTTGATCCACTCTCTAGATTGCTCTAGGAGTAGTCATATTGATGTTACTGTCCAAAGCTATTGGTTCGAGCTAAAATTTATTTCACTTTTTTAAATTTTACTCATACATCCACTCTATAAATTTTTTTATGTGAAAATAAGTAAAAAATAAAGGATATCACTGTGTGAAGCCCCTATATAAAAGATGTCAACACAACCTCTGTTGTGCACATTAATTTGTGGGCCAACAAGAATAGCTGGAACACTAACACTGATCATCATCTCAAGTCCATCATCATTTTGATTTATGGGTAATGTTAGTAATTGGCGGAGACTAGAACAACACCCCCAACTATTATCGATCTATGTATCCTGTGGGCAGTGGTCAGTGTGAAGTCGTGATATTTTGATTAGTGGCTTAGAAGAGTCAGCTCGGCTCTCCTCAATCCCAACTTTTTTGCCGATCGAGTGTAACACTCCAATTAGTTTTTTTTTAAAGTTTTAGCTATAAATGTGCATTGATAATAAGCTAGTTTTTAATTTATATTAGGGCTCTAAAATTTACTAATTTATTAGAATTTGCTGATTTTAGCCCAAAGTTGCTGACTTTTATGTTTCAAAAATCAATAAAATCCAAAAATGTCCCTTTGTAGTTAAGGAAAAGCGACCCGGAATTTGCTGGCTTCTTGATATGCACGTGCTTTCCATCGATACAACCTAAACATTAGAAGCGGTGAAGCAACACGACAAATAAAAAGACACAAAATCAAACCGAGCGGGTTTGGGCAGTTGCACTTTCTTGAAAAAGCCTTGCGCAATCCTTGTCCACTCCTCGGCTGTTCTTGCTGCTTGAAGGTATTGAGGCTGGAGCACTTCATAGATAGCCAGGCAACCTTCACGGACAATATCTGCAACGATTTTTGTTCCCATACGAAAATATGCAGTTAGATTACAAAAACATACCTCTCGCGCTCCTGTGTCTCGCCTTCCAGCCAATTCATGTAGTCGAAATGGTACTTGTGGTGGTGTGGTGGTGCACTTGCCTTAGCGAGACTACTTTTACAAAGTAGTCTCGCTTTTACAAAGTCTACTTTAATCTACTTTAATGTGTGTCGATTTGTGTGGAAAAAGTAAACAACAACAGAGAGAAACGCATTCAGATAGTTTCGAATGAAGCAAACCCAGAAGCTGAAGCCATTCAATGAACTGTTCCTCTGGCAGAAAGAGTAAAGCTTGTCCAAGTTGAATTTTTTTAGCTGCTGCATTATCTGAATAAAGAAAAAACATGAAAGAAAAAAGTTAAAGTAGCCTTTGCGCGACTACTTTGTAAAAGTAGTCGCGCAAAGGCAGGTGCGCCCCCCCCCAAGTGCATAAGTACCGTCGAAATACGCCCATGTTGATTCAACAGTCGTTTCGTTATTTGCTCCACTCCCATTAGGTTGCTGCTTCTTCTTGACCTGCAGGAAGTAGGTGTCGCGGAGTGTCTTCCATTTCTTTGCAGCCTTTTTGCCATCTAAATGTTGTGCGAAAAGCACTAGGTTCATCAGCTAGAAAATAAAAACACCAACCTTCAAAGCCCACCTCAACCACCAAAGCCTCGACTTGTGCATGTTGTCCAGGTACTTCTTGTCGGCCTTGTCGTAGAGAGAAAGTTCGCTTTTGACTTGCTCGATGAACTTCACCACTGTCGGATCGGCTTTCAATTCCTCATCACCTTTCTCCAGTTTCACCAAATCGCAGACGACTTCATCGCTCGTAGACATCATTTCCTACAAAGTTGATTCGTAAGATCGGATAACAAGAAAAAACACACTTTTTGAGAAAAACGCGACACTATTTTCAAATATTTTTGAACTGTCGCGTCTGACTGTCGCGTTTAGCCATCCATTGTAGCCAACAAAACGCGACAGCCACAGTAAGACGCGACTATTGTAGCCAGGCCTTAAGGACAGAATAGTGTTCTTTGAAGAATAAGGTATAATTGTAAAAATACCTGGGAATATATAAGCTTTAGGAATATTCCTGAAACTACCTAAAATTTAAAAAAAATTTGGGGAATACTTCCAATGTGTCCGGAAACATTCCATGCAATGTTCCCGTTTAATAACTCCCTATCTTTGGCTAGTCTGTGGCAATCGGCGTCAATATAAATGTGAGGTGGAATGTGGCCTTGTGTAGAAGGGCCCTTGACCTGCCTCCTTCCTTCCTGTCGACACTTCCCAGCCAATAAATTTGGTTGTGCAAAGAGGGTAAGGGTCATAGGTTTGCATGCAGTGTTTGTTGCTGGTCTAATCCTTGGCGCTAGTATTGTTGTTGCATAGCAACAACAATACTGCTGCTTGGAACGCTCAAGGAGCTACTCCCAATGCATATCTATTTTCAATTAGCTGGCAGGAGAAGAACAGACCACCCATAAATATTCAACATTCCACTGCACTGGCTTCGATTCTATTTGTGAAATATTCTTTCGACGGTCCATTATTTTTTTCATTCTTTGCGCCATAAAGTATGCTAAAAAAATTTAAGCCGAAACTTTAAAAAATTCCTAAGCCTACGCATAAGTACAGGGTGGGTCTCGAATTTTTTCGAATTCGTTTTTGATTTTTTTTAAGATTTTTATTGAGATATGTAGACGTGGTTCATACCATTCAAAAGCTGAAGTTCTGAGAATTTTTTCTGTCAAGACAGATTTTCAATATGATTTTGAAAAAAGGATCAAAAACTACTTTGAATTTAGGGCTACGTTTTGGAGCTTTTAAAGTCATTTAAACAACTGTTTTGACAGAAAAAATAGTTAGAACTTCAGCTTCGGAATGGTATAAACCATGTCTGAATATTACGAAAAATCTTTAAAAAATAAACAAATTCGAGACTCGCCCTGTAGTTAGAGTGGACAAATCTTTTTTGTACCAAATTAATTTGTTTTTCTTCTATTTTTTTCATCCATTTATTACATTAATTGTATGTGAGCATGAAACCCTACTCTTCCTTTTTCTAAGGTACCGCAACCGGACCAGGTACCGGAAATAAACGTCTACTTTTTAGGATTGGCGAATAATTACAATTTCCGAACTGATTCAGAAAAAATAAATATAAAAATCGCACATTTTGGTCGAAACTCGTCGAATGGATTGAGAGAATAAACCGCGTAAAATCATACATTTTGTCCAAAAATTAAAATTTTCTTAGATTTTCCAAGTTGATCTCGACTCGCCAACCCTACTATCTTGTCTATAACTCCAACAAAATCGAAATTATGAAACCGGCCCCACAAATCCCCATTTAATTTCTATTTATTTTACAAAACCAACATCGGGAGACAGCAAAACGTCAAATTGCTGAAATGTCTGTGATTGGTGTCATTCATGTCTGTTATTTGGCGTTGTTACCTCCCATAATATAAAAAGCTCGAAAAAGTTTCTTTTAATTTTTTTGTTCTTCTGTGTGCAATAAAAATGTCGGTAGAGAAAAAATTTTAAATTTTATGTAGCCAAAGTTTATCTCATTTCAAAAAACATGCCCTGACCTACGAAAAATATCGTTCAAGCTTGTAGGCCAGTTGTTTCCTGTTTTTGTGTTGTTTAAAAGCATGCCATCCTGGACATTAAACTACAGTTTTTTACGATTCATTTGCTCCTGTTGGATTGGTGTATAGCGGACGTATGGAGAGGGTGATGGTGATTCACTGCCTTCTCCAGTTGTTTTCCAGCTGTACAACAATAGCATTAGTAGTGCAAATCTGATTCACCTTTCCCCTCCTCCCAATTCCAGGTATATCCTCCCTTCCTTTCTCCACTCAGCCGAAATTGATTTTCCCCTCAAACACGCCAAAATAGGTTTTGCTGGTTGTGCCCCGGTGAATATTGCAAACTAGCCCTGCCTTTGCCTACCTGTGTGTACAGTCCCTGTATTGTTTCCCTGTCTCTGCCCGTTTTCCTATATACATCTATGTGTGTGCAGGGGCAGCAATCGATCGCTAGATGGTTTGCTTGTCTGTAGCAGTACTATTATTATTATACCCTTACCTGCTGGTCTCTGCTGCTTCAATGCCACTTTTGTGGGGGCATTTATGAGGGGTGGATGGCCTTCAAACACATTCCTCCTCCCTACTAGAGAATAATTCATGATGCCTGCAAGTTGGCCATTAACTGTTTTTGTGCGCACAATTAACCCTGCTTTTTTCTTTTATTTTTACTCTTTTTGTGCTGTTGTTGTTGGGGTGATGGTGTTGGGGTGATGGTGTTCCTTTCACCTTTTTTGGACAAAAATATTATTCCTGAAGTACATGGGCAAATAGTTGGTTGTAGGTATAGGTGGGTTCAACTTTTTAGTTCACCAATTTAACACATATGTTGTGTTTTCTTCAATGATTTCCCTCCCCAAAGTGCAGTTACACTTGAACCTTCGATAAAGTGAAACTCTCACGAGCTCGACCCCTAGCTAATCCCAACACTTTTTCACCTCAAATTTTCTTTTTACAGGTGTGTTCGGTTAGTCCAGTCCGAAAAATTGGACTGGAAATAACTACACTCATTTCTGAAAGTAACCACATTTGGGCCATTAAGACCCGCGTCTCCTGAAAAAATGACGCCTAATCGTTTAAAAAGGGTCCCATTATATCTTCTTGACAAAAATGTGGTCACTTCCAAAAATGATCGGCAAAATTATAAACCTTGCGGTTTTTCGGAATAGACCCACCGAACATATCTAAAAAAGACTTAGATGATACAGGTCAAAAAGTGTTGCAACCAGCTGAGGTCGAACTTGGGAGGGTGCTACTATATCGGGTAGAGCGTCGTTTCGGTACGTCAATCCGCTACAACCGTCAATCTGCACAAATGCCGTTGGGCTCACCAAACAAATTTTCAGGAAAATATTTGTCCCAAATCATGTTTTTCGTATGTTGTAGCGTCAGAAATGTGCAGAAAAAATAAAAAAAGAAGGAAAAAACGTTTCATTAACTATAAAAAAATATTTTTTGACCAAAATTTGACTTTTTGCCTTGGGGTACCAAGATAAACCAGCCAGAAAGGAGACCCTGAAAAGATAGAATTTGAACATAGTTCTGAATACTCGGGCCTACCGCCTAAAGAAACTCTGGTATGCATGTTTTTTCATGCATCCAGAGTCACTTTCGAGCAATTTGTGTCTAAGGTATGTGGGTGTGCGGATCCCAACCCCAAACCACCAAGCCCCCGAAGGGCAGGAGTCTTTTTTATAGTGTTTTTTGCCACGGCCCATTTTGAAAAACATGATTTGGGACAAATATTTTCCTGAAAATCTGGTGAGCCCAACGACACTAGTGCAGATCGACGAATCTACCAAATCGACCCTTGTCCACTATATCGAATGACTTTCGAAGCCGGCAAAAAAATCAACGAAGACAGAAATAAATTAAAATGTTTCATACGGGAAAATAATACAATTTTGGATACGTACGTAATTTCAATTAAAATCCCAATTTCTTTAATAAAATCCAAAACTTTGATTGCGCCAGCGCGCACCCCATTAACTGTCTCAATGTTTTCTTCTTTTAAGATAACCAAAGATAACTTTCCCAAAATAAGCAGTCCATAAATTGATTAGCAAAAAAGCTTGCAATGTTTCTGGGTGTGTTTGCTGCTAGCCCTGCCTGACCACCACTTTAAGGTAGGAAGAAGGCCACTGCTGCCACAGCTATTTATTTACACAAGAAAGAGGGTAGGGCTGCCTTCTTTTCCGACAACCACCACACTAAACCCTCTCCTACTACTGGTCCGCCCTACTGATTGAGCCAAGAAAAAAGAGGAGTCAGCCCTGCTGCTTCTTCTCTTTGATCAAGAGGGTCTTAAGAGGTGGGGGACACACACATTCCTCTAATAAATACTAATAATAAACAGTAGTAGGCCATCCCCTCCTAATTACTCTTAGTTTGCGGGAGTTTTGAGTGATTTGCGAGCCAGTCTTGAGTGCTGTTTATGTGATTGTTGCAGGTGGTGCGCACAAACACTGATCTGTATTTTTCAGCTACCTCCACTACACATCCATTGATTACTGCTGTTGCTGCGGCTGCTGCTCGTATTGTTGTATTGGGTGTAGGAAGAAGCCTGCAAAATTGCGCCCCTTTTACCACCACCCACCCACTCCACACCGCCATTGAGAATGCCACAAAAGTCTGCAGGTATGGCCGGTCTTAGTTTTATTCAACAAAAAATTAGTGAAGCTTGGATATTTTTGACATTTAAAAGCCTTTTCCAGATAAAAATGTATCCACCAAACAATGTATCAGCTATTTTTTTTCCAAAATTTTACATTCTCTAAAAATGTTTTCATTCAGCACTTTTACTATTTTAGTATCCGCAAATTCGATCCCACCTAAGTGTACCTTTTTAATTTTTTTCTTTTTCTCAAAAAAAAATTAAAAATTCCGAGAAAATACAAATGACTTTTAAGAAAACGAACATTCCCTTAACTTCGTTACTGCCTAAGGTCGCACACTTTTCAGGTCGATTTTCGGAAGCCTTTTACTAACTTTTATGCAATAGTCAACGCCAAAAAACACAGGCATTGTTGCTATTATGGTCGGAAAAGTCGACACGCAAACTGACACACTGTTTCAGAAAAACAAATTGTGGAAAAACAAGCTGTAAAATCAAGTCTTTGCAATTTCTCGAACAAAACTAACCTATCATAATTGCTAAAAGACTTCAAAAGGCATACAAAAAAGTGGTGGACAAATCAAGGCAACAACGGTTTGAATATTTTTTTGGCTTCACCAGTGGTGTGAAGGCCTTTAATGAGGAACCAACTCGCATCGGCACTAGGGTTGGCTCCCGTCCCCGCCCTCTATCCCTCCCTCTCCGCATCAAAAAATTCATGAAATCCCTTCCCGCATCGAAAATTACGGGCCTAATCGGCACAGACTTGTGCCTGACTCAGTGACGGTGCGCAAAATTGTGAATTGTGCAAATGGCTTAAAGGTTTTTGACACCCTGTGCTGGTGCAAAAAATTATTTAGAGCCGGTGCGGGTGCGGTTGCAAAAATTTTGAAATA
Organism: Ditylenchus weischeri; assembly: GCA_029231635.1. Taxonomy (NCBI): domain Eukaryota; kingdom Metazoa; phylum Nematoda; class Chromadorea; order Rhabditida; family Anguinidae; genus Ditylenchus; species Ditylenchus weischeri. Next base: position 81,073 of record JAMRYI010000342.1, read on the forward strand.
TACACGACTGGGCTTTACACGTATAAATCAAATTTTTTTCCGAAAATTGACACTCACTCAACTTTTTGTTGCAGAAGCACACCGAGCCCTGGAACTGCTGGAGCAGTACCATGCTGTGCTGAACAGACCAAGTGACTCTGAACTCAAGTTTGCTATAGAGAAGGTTATCGGCATATTCAAGGCCAACCTGTTCCAAGCACTCTGTGGTAAGTAATCCTTGTTACAAACTTTATTTTGCCATCTTTATTGCCTTTCGCATTACTCATCACCCCTTGTTGGAGACCGAAATTTCCAGTTGGTGCATTAGTGTTTGCCAAGAAGATGGGGAGGGGGGGGGCAAACCAACCATTCCTTGCACAAATAAATGGGAGATACTTCTACAAATTCTTTTTCATAGCACCAAAACTTGCACAAAAAAGGAGGAACGAGTTTTTGCAATTTAAAAGAGGTTTTTTGTGGCTGAACAAGTATGGATGCTATGCAATTGCTTGCAGATATGATCATTATGCAAACAAACATAAAAGTTTTCAGGGAAAAAACTGGAAATCACACAACTGAGAAATAAAAAAATTAAAATTTTTGAAATTTTAAACAATTAACTGTGTATCAAAGAACACTTCATATTTGGAAAGTTGGGTCATCAGCTGGGTCTGGCAGCGTTTAACCCTGATTTGTAAAATATTTTACTAAATCCTATATCCAGTCCAGTCCTTACAGAAGCCTCGAAAAATACTATCCCGCTGGTTGTTTTTGTCAAAGCAGAAAGTCTTGCCGTTAAGACTCGGAGGTCTTGATATAAGAAAACTTAATTTTTAAAAAGGTCTGCTTTTGTATTGAGAATCTTTGGTCTTCACGATCGGCAAAATACTATTCTTTGCATTTTTTACCACCAGACTGGCTGATTGATGGGGTGAAAATTATGGAACATTGGGGTAAAAAAAGTGCTAGACCCAGCTAGTGAACGAACTTGAGAGGGGCCCTCTTAAGGCCCCTAGAGTATTTTTTCGTCATAAATTCTGTTATAGGCTAAAGTTTCAATAAATGTTGAATTTTAAATTTTTTCCTGAGTCATTTAACATTTTCTGATGCTGTTGCAGAAAAAATCTATTCAAAAAATGAGTGTGTTCAAATGTGTGCTTGGGATAGTTTAATTTGAGACCAATTTTCGGACTCAATATTGTATTGATCGATATTTAAAAAAATTGAAAACTTGTACAAAAATTGCATAAAACACAAATTAATAAAAAAATCATATAAAAAGTAATTCATAGAAAAATTACATCAGCATAATTTTTCATCATTGCTCAAAACTGATGGTCTAAATAAATATACCTGACTACTCCCCTCCCCGGAATCCGTATTTTGTACCCAAAACCTTTATTCCTCACAAACCCCTGCTTCCTTGTATCCAATTCTTTACGACCTCAATGTCCACTTCCACCTTCTTTTCCTCTTCAATCTAACGGTTGGTTCTCTTCTCGCGCTGTTCTTTTGCACCATCGCTGTGTCTTGCTGAAAAAAGTACAAAATACGGATTTTGGGGAGGGGAGTAATTAGAGAAAATACGGTATTCTTGATTTCAGATATCCAAGACTTTTATGACAACACCCTGATGAGTGAGCGAGTGTCCCTCGCCCAGAAGACCAACGAGACTAGGCGGTTGGCAGAGCGTTGGGAAAACAATCCTCCATTTGGGGGCACTGCACCTAGGTACCAGCCCTTCTCTACAGGCCACACCCGAGACATCTCCAGAGAGGTTGGTGGCCATCACTGTTTTAGGGCGGCTAAGGGTTATTATTTTGCAGTCGTACGACCGACTAGCAGGTCCTGCCACTACCAAACCATACACCAATGGAGTGGACACAACCAACAAACTGACCTCCTCTTCTCATTCCTATAGTTACCAAGAGCAAAGTCGACAACTGGTGGGTGTTAAAAACTAGAATAGAATTTTTTCAAACATTTTTTGGCTTTTGCAAGATAGTTTTTTCAATATTTCGTTGCTAAAATAATGTCTAATTACTTTGGCTAATTTGGATGTGGATTTAGTGCAGTTTTATTGCATGTTGTATAAAAGCTGTTGAGTAGTTTACAATGACTACAAGACTTTTTAACTTTTAGCATACCGTATTCACTCTAATTATGACCCAGTCTTTAATTATGCCCCACCCTAACTTCAAGTGGTCTGAAACTTCCGTTTTTATTAGCTTTTTGAGATTTGTTAGAGATTTTAAAAATGTATCAGGCACTTTTTACACAGCTCAAAAAGTTAATGAAAACGAAAGCTTCAGACCACCTCAAGTTTAAAAAAATTTCGTTATTCTAATTATGCCCATGAAGGGGTAGAATTAGAGTAAGTACGGCATCTGATTTGATTGGCTAAATTGAAGGATACACCAGGATATACCTACCCCCTTACCAGCCAATTCAGCTTGGGGACTTCAAACATTTTTTATAACAATAATTTTTTTAATAAAAATGATTAAAAAGTGTAAATAAATGACTTTTTTAACTTTAGGTAGAAAATAGTGCAATTGGCTGGTGGGGGTAGGGTTTAATTGGCCGATGGGGGTATAGTTGAACTGCTCCAATTGATTATATAGCATTGTGTTTTTGTGCGTTGGTTGGGATCTGCTACAGATGGGATATTGTCAGACACGATTATGGGATTTAACTTTGGCAGCCTAGCCCAGGATCATTTTTTCCGGCCCGTCTTGAATGGTGACTGGCTTTTGACACACTGGTGAACATAATCAAAGAATCTATTGACCGGTCAATTACACAATCTTGGTAACTTTTAACAAAAGACCCCATACCCATTTTCTATTCCAGGGGTTATCAAAATCTTTTGACCGAATTCGCGAATTTTTTCTTAATTATGCTTGTTACAAATTTTTTGCTTTCATTCCCCATCCTAATTGCTTGTATTGTTGCAGACCAAAGATGGTTGGGCCACCACGGATTACAACACTCGCACCATGGATGGACCTACAGGCTTCCACACTCAGACGACTTCTGTAGGTTTTGCACACATATATTGCACAGATAAGTATCGGGGACGGGAAACAACATTCCTGCCGCCTCCCTCTATTGACAACCATTAAGAAAAGATGGAAAAAGCAATCAAAGTTTCCTTTTTTATCTTATCTTGCCTTGCCATCTCTCCCTGATTGCTTTGCCTCCAATTTGCTAAGGTGTACAACTACAATAATAATAGAAAAATAAAAGAGGGAAATCAGAAAAAAAACTAGGAAGATAAAAGTATACAACATGTAAATGTAATCTACAGTAATTGCAGTCCAACGGCCTGATCGATGAGCAAGGCCGACAGTGGGAGGTGGAGGATGTGGTGCTGGAGAAAAACCAGATTGGTCTAGGCTTCTCCATAAGTGGAGGCAAGGATAGAGTAGCAGATCCGGACCACTACATTCGAGTTACAAACATATCTCCTGGAGGTGCTGTTGCCAGGGATGGACGCATTAGGCAAGACCGACTTTGAATAAACTTTAAATAAAATTTACATAATTAGAAATTCAAAGTGGACGGTGAGAAAATAGTAGGGCAGATTATGTGTTTGGGTAGCTGCACCGATTTTTGGAAAAAAGCAGCTAGCCAACGAACTGCTGCAGTAAAAAGCTCAAGTTTTTGTCCAATTTTGTATCGGCTTTTACTAATTTTACAGGGCAGGAGAAGAGTGGGGAAATTCAAATTGGGGAAAATTTCTTGGCGTTATTCGGCAAATATTTGCACCCAATTTACACCCAATGACAATCCTAACTCTTTAGGCTGAATTTTGACACAAACTCAAAAAGTAAAAAAATGCAATTATAGCCCAATAATGTGACCCATCCTCAAGTTCAACTCCCCGCTGGAGTCCGACCACTTTTTTAACCCAAATTAAAATAAAGCCGAGTATTTTGCTAATATCTATATTAAAAATTGCATAAATTCAGCTGTCGTTTTGTGAGAACTTGACTATTTTCGGATTAAAATCAAAAAACTCAAAAAACATGAAACTTATTTACAAAAAAGTTACCGTATTTCCTCTGATTTTGGACCGATTTTTGGACCGATTTTTTTGGACCAATCTGGTCCAAAAACCTGCGAGGATTCTGATTTTGTCATTGATTTTGCCAAATTACGCTATATTAGCGGAGATATGAGGTCTATTAGCTTACTAAAACATGTCAATTTTCATAAAACACTAAGTTAATTTAAAAATCGACGGCGTATCGAACAACTAAATACACCGTAAGAATACTGAGAAAAAATGGTCCGCTAGAAAATTTTTTGATCGAAATACTCGGAGATAAAGCCATTTGAAGTTGTCGATTTGACTCTGCATAACGTTAATTCAAACTTATTTTTGTTCAAACCTTTTGAATTTCTAATGAAATTCGGTAAAGTTTTTTTTTCAATCAATAGAGCGACTCCTGAGAAATAAAGGGATATAAAAATTTCTTATATATGACGTAAGCACGTGAGCACAGGTTACAAACAAGAATACAAAGTTGAAAAAATATGTGAAAAAAAACTTGTTTTCGAATTTTTTGTCTCGACAAGAAAAGAGCCGATTTGCCTTTCGACGTGTTTGACACCCCATGCATGGTTAATTGAGTCAATAGAAATGCCTATTTTTATTCAAAATAACAATTGATTTTAGAGATGAAGATGTGATTCTGAAAGTCAACAATGTGGACTGCATAAATGTGGAGCATCAAGTGGCTGTGGACGCCCTCAAGAATTCTGGAAGCGTTGTCCGACTGGTAAGTGCGCCTCTCCATCTCGCAAATATATTTTGTATACCAAAATCCTGGTTTTAGTTAGTGAAACGCCTGAAATCATCCCAACCAGCACCTCCCTTGAACGAAAGTCTGTTTAGAGGCGCACCTGCAGTGCCTTCACATGTGAGTCCGAGTGTGTCCACTGGTTTCCCCAGCTACACTCCGCCTGCCCCTCCATCCAATCATTTGCACAGCATGCCTTTATCTGACATCCAAAGACTGGAACAGACTCCAGGAGTCAAGAAAATGGAGTTGCTCAAGGTGACCACAACCCTATTCTTAACCAATTGACATTGAGTTTTCCAATTTCAGACATTGAGTCCAGATGGCATGCCTCGAGGTCTGGGTTTTTCCATAGCTGGAGGCATAGGAAATGAGCACTACCCCAATGACACAGGAATATTTGTGACTCGGATCATAGAAGGAAGTCCGGCTTACTTCAACGGAAGACTACAGAAAGGAGATCAGATATTGGCGGTAGGTAATTTTGTAGTTTTGAAAGAATTGCCCAAATTTTGTCATTGGCTGTCATTATAATAGTGGTAGTTGACTCTCTATTATAGTTGACTCTCAAGTTTTCCATCGACCCCAAAATCTTGCAAACCCCCTTCTCTCTCAAGATTCTTGAATCTCAATAGTTTTCTTGACCCTTCAAGATATTGGACTAAAAAATTGATCCTAAGTGGTTTTTCTAACGAATATCAAAAAGGTCTTTTTGGCATTTTAAGGGGGTGTAAGATTTAGTAGGCTTTTGATAAGTCGATCTTGAGCACCTACTATACTTACAGCCCTTAAAAATTTGGACCCTACTAGCGAATAAAAAATCCTCATTGGCTGTAAGGTGGGTAAGCGTAAGGTTTACAGCCCAAAAAGGATTCTCAGGTTTTATGTTTTTGGGCACCAAATTTCAGCTCAATGACCCTAATTTACCATAAAAATGGTCAAATGTGCAAAATAACAAAAAGGTGCCAATGTGGATCAATTCCAAATAGGATTATCGAGCGAAAACCATAGCTTATTCCAATAGACCTTAAATTTGGTGAAACTAATTTAGATACAATCTCTTCAAAAATAGCTAACAACTATAGCGCTAAGACTAGCCTGCCAATTTATGTTTTCAGGTGGACAACACTATTCTAGAAAATGTGACCCACCAGTTTGCTGTGGACACTCTCAAAGCTACTGGCAACAAAGTGAGCCTGCTGTACCTCAAGAATCCCCACCCCGACTTTGAGTCAATTGCCCGTTTAGATGATAGCGGTTCTAGGTCATTGCAGGGCTTTGGAGAGCCAGCTCCTGACCAATCACTAGGCTCTCAAACCCATCTCTCCTACGGTCAACAACCATTCGTGCCTAGCCAACAGCAAAGCTTACCAGAAGTTGGCAGAGAACCCAGGATTGTGACCCTTCGCAAAGGGGAGGGTGGTCTGGGCTTCAATATAGTTGGTGGAGAGGACAGAGAGCCCATTTATGTCAGTCATGTTATTCCTGGAGGTGTAGCTGACCTGAGTGGCAATGTCAGGAAGGTAAGTCACATTGCTTACTATAATTAATGTAGAATTCAAGTCCCCATTATAAAAACCGACTGTTTATCCTTCATGGTGGAACCTCAAAAACAAACCAAAATTCGTGAATATCCTCATCAAATTGTGTGATAATCCCACCGAATTAGAACAAATTTTGATGTGTGAAATGAGATTGAGTCTCCCTTTACTTGGAGAATACAGGCTGTAAGTAATCGGTGAAAGTTCAGAACTACAATAAACAGCTTTTGTGGGCGCATTTATAAAGATTTATTGCATTTTCGTATACTATACAGATAAAAAAGCAGCATAATATCTCAATCCAATTCTCGTACCCAAAGATTGAAACAAAAAATCAAAGCCACGTACAAGTTTTTGGAACCGAGGATCATTACCGCGAAAAATATAAGTATAAAGACTATCGCAAAGGACAGTTGCCAAACAAAGCCTTGGAGGCCTTTCTTCCTGCTCTGTCCCATTACATCTTTTTCGGCCAGAAAAAAAATATTGCATGCACACCAATCAATATTTCTACGAATTAAAAAGACACCCAGAACTTCAGCAATCGCAGTTTATTGACTACGGCAGACATCAGACATAAAAAGTGAGAGAGTCTTTTATTCAATTTTTTCACTGCTGGCTTTCTGGAAGAGCTGTTGATCGAAGAGCTGCACACCGAGACTGGTCACACCCATGAGTTGAAGTTGATTAGCGAGACGAGTCAACTGATCGATTTCCACAACTTGCTCCGGCAGGTAAAATCCCTCGAGAAAGTTGGTCAGCTAAAATCACATTGTTCCATCGCAACCTTTTCCAAATTTTTAAAAGATCCAACCTCAGGATCTTTCTTATTTGATGCCAGTTCATGAAGTTCCAGTAGCGCTTTGTTGTTGTTCTTCTCCATCTCCAGCGCATCATGCACAGCCATGAGGAGAGTAGACCACTGCTGCTTGGCGGGAGCCTGGAGATAGAAGGAGGTAAAAGACTGAAAGATCGGCGAAAAAACGAACCTTGATATCTGTGTAGACAACTTTCCCACCTCTGATGCACTGGTAATCCATCAGCTTCTGAGCGTGAGCCTTCTCATCCATCGATTGCTTGCCAAAGAAAAGAGCTGCACCCGGCAAAGCCACTTCCGCACGACCAAAATAGCTAGACTATAAATAAAAAGATAAAGATAGGTGTCCCCAGACAAACAAAAAACCCCTTTACAAAAAGTTTCTTACCATGGCTGAATATTGGTAGAAGGCGCTGAGTTCCCTGTTAATCTGCTTGTTGACGGCTTCTTCAACTTCAGCGGAGTAGTTCTGACGAGAAGCAGCGATTGGCTTTCCAAATTCCATTTGATTAGAGATGAGCAGAAGCAGGCACAGAGAAAAGCCGGAGATACACGACTGACACCAACAGAGCAAGAATTTAAATGGCACAAATGAGCTGTGTAGATATATAAAAGACACATTATGCGGATTTGTCTCGTATTGAAATCGTCTTTGCGGGATTTAGAAAAGTATTCGAAATCTGCATTCATGGGTTGTAAAAGGGTCGCTAACTAGAATATTCGCGGACACACTGGTAATATTTCCTGGGATTGCCTGTATATTCCCTGCACTACTTTCCGAAAATTTACACAACTCTTGTGCGTAACAATAAAAATTAGCGAAAATCGAGATGCCTCAAACCTTAAAACGTCCACTCTAATGAACATTGCTAGTGTTCGTTGCCAACTGTGTTACGTCTAAAAATATGATTGTAATCTGTGTTTTAGGGCGATGTGTTGCTGCGAGTCAACGACACCAACTTATCCAATGCAACCCATAACGAGGGAGCACTTGCTCTAAAAGCCTGCCAACCCAACTCTTATGTCCAACTACTGCTCCAGTACCATCCATTAGGTACACCTTTGATTGAAAACTTGCAAGAACTGCTTTTAGGGCTTTTTCCAATATTTTTTATAAACCAAACTAATAGCGACTTGTCAATATATGGAGTCAACATATTGAAAATTTTGCAATTATTATACATGCTTCATAGGAAATTGAGAAACAGAAAAAGATGAAATAAGAATTTTTTTCAGAATACCAACTGTTTGAGGAGAAAGTAGAGAGATTGCGCAATGACCTCATCCAAAAAGGTCAGGGCACACCAACTTCTGGATTAGTGATTGCCCCAGCTAACATGGCTCCAGTGGCCCCTCGCCGCGAGCTGTATGTCCGTGCCTTGTTCGATAATGACCCTAGCAGAGAAGGTGAGCAATAAATGGTGGCCGAGCGTGTACTTAGGGGTAGCCCCTCCTCCTGGAACCCTGAAAAATTAACTGTAAAATATTTGATTTCTGGTTTGTGCATAAAACTTTTTTTGGACTTTTGATCAATTTTTTTCGGCTAAAGTATAATAAAACTACCCTATTTCGCACGACTTCTCCCTAAAATTTCTTATTGGGTACTCGCTTGTTACATAACCTACTCCTTGTCCAGTTTAAAATGCTATGTATATTCAGGTGTGCCTCATCGCTCGCTCAGCTTCCAATATGGAGATATACTCCACATAATTAACAATGCTGATGACGAATGGTGGATGGCCAGGAAAGTGGCTGAGAACGGGGATGAAGGTCCAGATGGAGTTATCCCTTCCAAAAAAAGGGTGGAGAAGAGGGAGCGTCAACGTCGCAAACAGGTACATTTGAAATTTCTGTCCCTCGTCTAATTTTATGTATTTTTAGGTCAACTTCAATGCAGGCAGCCAGAGTTTGGGCAGAAATGCTTCATTGACAGGCATTGGTGCAGGTGGACAACAAGGAGGACAAGGAGGCATGGAAGGACGCAGAGGCTCTCGCTCACAACTGTCCTTCTCTAGGAAGTTCCCGTTTGTCAAGTCCACCGAGAAGTTGAACGAGTTTACTGACAATGAACGTAAGTCAACCTTTTATTTGGCGTACCAAGTTAAGGAGACGTATTGCACTTGAGCAGGGTTGTCGCTCGAAATGTTCGAGAGTTGGAAGGACGAATATTTGTTGGACTCGAAATTTTTGAGTGGATATCCAGACCCAGATACCTGAGTTTATACCACGGCTCCAAAAAATCTTTTTAATTTTTTCAGGCAATTTTGCCGTTTACCCGCCACATTATATTTTGCTCTGTTCAGGGTATGAAATATACATTAGGACGGACTCAAACATGTTTTAATACTACTTAGGGAATCAGATTATTGAGAAGGAAAAAATGTTTTTTGTTGTGTTGCAATTTGCAAATTGTAAGTGCACTACGAGTGCCTATTAGTCCGATAAAGTTAAAAAGTTAAAAAAAAACAAAAAAATGATTTAGCTACCCTGTAAGGCATACCTCAGCATAAACAAGCCTAAAATAAACTAGAAAAACAGGCGGACCAAGGCAAAATATGATGTGGAGAGTAAACGGCAAAGGTACCTTTTTATTCTGGAGCATTGGTTTCAAAATCTAAAAAAGACCAAATGAATTTTGTTTTGGGCAGGCGAAAAGGGGATTCAAGGAAAAGGATCAAATTGAAAACTCCCGGAAAATCCGTGAATTTTCTCGGCAAATCTGTAAAAGCTTGTATCCTTGGTCTTTTTCTTTTCGATTTTTTAAATTTTTTTGACTAGCATGTGGCCCAGGATTTCAACTTTCTAACTTTCAACTTTCTGACCAATTCAGGCTTCAAAAAGTTGGAGGAAAAAATATTTTAATATACCAAATTTTTGAAAAAAATTTGCTCTATTCAAAGACTTTTTCCGTCAACTTTTTAAAACCTCATTTGGTCAGTTGATAGCCTGTAAGAAAGCTGAGATCCTGGACTATACGCTAGGCAAAAAATTTGAAAATCGATAAGAGAAAGACCAAAAATAAAAGCTTTTACAAATTTGCCGGGACGCTTTACATACAGCCCAAGGAAAATCTAAATCGTTGTGTTTACGAGAGAGCATTAAATGTTGATATACATGTAGGTGGTGGTAATAGCACTGGAGGCGCCGGTTATTTGACCACTACAAATACAAACTACACCTCACACACCAGTGATAGTGAATTTTGTAAGTAATCAACAAGAGTGGCAGTGAGTGTGTGAGAGTGCCCAATATGCTAAATAACAAACGCTTTTTGTGTTTGACAGTTTTTACTAATTCATATCACTTCAAATACGAGCTTTCAAAATAAGTTTAAAAATTGGTAGACTTTGCTGGATTTACTGAAAAACAACACAATTTCAGCAGTTTGCTACTTTTGACCAGTTTTCCTGAATTTTTTATGCTGGTCTAGCGAAATCTTCCAAATTTTGCTAGTCTTGAGTGTGAGGGTTTTTTTCTGGCCTTTATTTAAAAAAGCTGAATTTCAGTTGGAGGATCTGTGGAAGAGCCGATATTCTCGTATGAAACAGTGGAGCCGCAGAACAGTGAGTTATTTCCTTTGCATGCACAAATACCCCAACGACCGAATTTGCAGTCAACTATGTTCGGCCAGTGATTGTGTTAGGAGCCTTGAAAGATAGGATTAACGACGAGTTGATCAGTCGACAGCCAGATCGCTTCAGCAGCTGTGTTCCACGTAATAATGCATTTTATTGAATAAATCTACGGTCCCAATAGGGGCTTTATGCTTTGCCCCATCATTCAGAAATAACCATAGTTTTTTACTCTTTAATTCAAAACATTTCAATTGTCGTCCTCTTGCAGCTAAAGAATAGCTACTAAATATGACATAGTGAACATTATTAAATAAATGTGGATAAGATCAGCCGGATCCGCACTTCAAAGCCGCACTCGGATCCTCGTTGCTGCTTTGCACGGCTGTGTACAGCAGAATTGGTAGAGCTTGTGGGAGCTAAGAAAATGCAGAAAACAGCTTTGCAAAATATTGACTCTTCTCTGAGATACAGACCCTGACCGTCGAGAGGGGGGCTTTATTAGGAAGAGGGGCTCTATTCGAACATTACGGCATTTGTCCCCAAAAAAGGATTACCCACTAATTTCTTAGCTACAGTCGAATCTGGACAAGCTGACACCCCTCCGTGACGTGCTCAGGTGTCGGCTTATCGGGGGTGTCGGTTTACCGAGAGTAAATATTCAAATTAATCTTAAAGGTGTCGGCTTATTGAGTTTCTTAACCCATTAATGCCGGTTGGTAGGAATTCCTACCGAAAATACTCCCCCTGTGATTTTTTTTTGCTTTTTTAAAATAATTTTTTGTTTTATTTTTCTGGATAACCTAAAACATTAGTATAAAATAGGATTTGTAGTGAGTTTGCACAAGTTTGCCCCTTTTAACAAGAACTTGATATGCCACAAATCTTAGTATTTACTATCGAGTGCTTTTTGACGCAGTTGAACTGCTCGGCCAGCTTTGTCTTGTTTCGTAGCTGCTTCAATGAACACTTTCTTCATCTCGAACGTGACAGACTTGTGCTTTTGAGTTTACATCTTAAAAGCAAGAGAAACTTTAAAACTAGATAAAAACGACAAAGAAAATGACGAGGAAAACAAAAAATAATGACAAAACTTCAAGCAGCAAATTTTGGCAGAAATTTTAAATGGCTAAAATATTGTAAAAAATGGAAGGTGTCGGCTTATCCAGATTTGACTGTATAGCATAATATAAATTGCAAAGTTTAGTGGGAAAAAATTTGAATGAAGGGTATTAAAACATGACGCTTCTATTGGAAGTGTAGATTTTGACAGCAAATTTTTAGTCTTAGCTGTTGTTTAGATACCTCAAGACCTCCTAGAGATAAAGAAGTAAATGGCCGAGACTACTATTTTGTGTCCAAGGCCGAAATGGAGCGGGACGTCAAAAACAACTTGTTCATTGAAGCTGGTCAATTCCAAAATGTAGGCTCTTTTCGCAGACAAAAAGTTAGCAAAAAACACGATTGCTCGATTGAACGCGGAAAAAACGAAAAAAACTTGACCGAAAAGAACCAATAGATGTAGTACCTGATCAGAGGTACTCCCGATAACCAAAAAATCAATATTTTTTGAAAGGGTTTTAATCAGTTTTTTTATAATTGACACTGACATTGTCACTGACATGCCAGTTTGGCGGAACTGACATTTTCTAAAAGTGGTCATAGACATAAAAAAGTTGTTATTAAGAAATTTTGTAAAGTGTGTTTGAAAGCTGACGAATTTCTGATTGAGAAAGGTGTTGTCAGATTTTTGACCTGGCTCTGAAAAAAGGCCGGAAAAAGTAAGTGTCAGTTTTATTTTTAATGTCAGTTTAGACTTTTTTTGCTAAACTGACATTAAAAATAAAACTGACACTTACTTTTCAGAGCCAGGTCAAAAATCTGAAGTCTAACGTCAGTGTCTATTATGAGAACACTGGTTTCAATGAGCCTTATAATCCATATTTTCCCTCCAGTTTGGGATTTCATACAATATTATTAATGCGCCCAATTTTTCAAATAGACCGCAAATGTATAGCAGTTTATTTTTGATTCTGAATTGCAGAACCTGTACGGCACCAGCATCCAAGCAGTAAGAGAAGTGGCCACCTCAGGCAGACATTGCATTTTGGATGTGAGTGGAAATGCGATTCGCCGACTGCAGAACACAGCTAATGTGTTTCCCATTGCCATATTTGTAAGACTCGAATCAGGATCCCGTTGTAATTTAACTAATTGCAGGTCAAACCGTTCAACCACCATCAACTCAGGGAATGGGACCCGGAGTTAAGTGAGGAAGAGGCCATCAAACAGTTTGAGCGTTGCCAACGTCAAGAGCAAAGCTTTGGCGATTTATTTACGCGTAAGTTTTGTAATTATTGTGTTGTTTAATAAGCTCGATTATTTTCGACTATTTTGTCGGAATTTCAGAACTTTTGCCTTAGACCAATAGCAATAGACCGATACCTTTAAGTTGCCGTTAAAACTAGAGACAGAAATTTTCAAAAAAGTGATATGCGATATTTTCGGCAGTGAGTAATTGCGAAGCGATATGCGATATTGCGATGCGATATTTTAAACAAAAATTTCTGCGATGCGATATTGCGATACGATATATGGCATCGCTTCTGTCTCTAGTTAAAACAAAATTTGGCATTGTACAGGCTCATTTTATTATAAGAAACTAAAATACCACTTTTTGTTTTCGTTTGCGCGAATTAAAAAAAAAATTGAATTTTATATTGAATTTTATACATAGCTAAAAATCGAAATTAAAAAAAATCCCCGATTCCATAATTTTTTCACTAAATCGACCGAAAAAATGTGAGCCTTAAATATAAAAAAAACTCCGCCAAAAAAGTAGGAAATATTCGAAATTATTGGACAGGCCATCCCATGGCCAACTGTGGCAATCCACACAGTTGACTGTGTAGTTAACTATGAACCGCAAACTAAAAGAATGTGTGTGTGTTTCAGGCATAATCACTGGTCAAACCCCGGAAGATGTGATGCAACGAGTCATCCAGACCATCAACGAAGAGTCTAGGCAGAAAGTGTGGGTGCCTACAAGACAACCCCTTTTCTAAGCATGACACACCCCACATAGCCATGGTTGTGAACTAGGGGGATAACCCTTATAAGTCTTTATATTTCTATGCCACTGAAGACCAACCCCTAACACAGATATTTTTGCTATTCCCTCTTTTTCTGGATAGATTGTTTAGTTGTTTAAGAAAATAATCATATAACTTAACCAAACAGCCTAAACCAGTGTTTGCGTGGGGACATGACTTGATCTGGCTTGTTAAGTTAGTGACTCGGTATGTCACTGATAATTTGTTGTCTTGAATTTTATTTTGGAATGATATAAACTGACAAGCCATCAATTTGAAATGTCACGCAAACACTGGCAACCCGGGGTCAACTCTGGATTTAAAATGTGCATTTGTAAGTGCATGCCTAAACAATCATATCCTGCTGCTTCTTGTGTGAATAAATAATCCTGCTGCTCTATACTCTATTATATAATCCAAACAAGTGCTCTGCTACCATTCACTGCCCTCATATCTAAATACAATGACGATTTTTTGTTGCTATAAGTACAAAAATGGAAAAACATTGTCAATATGCCGTAAATGCTCTATTAGGAGAAAAATGTTCTATTTTGAAAAACGTGTTTGTGGCATTGTGTTTTTGCGCGAAATTTTGAAATTTTTTTTCGAAGTACGACTACTTGTTTTGTATTTAAGGAATTCATCCACTAAACTAATAGCAGTGTCTCAGAAAATTTTAAAGTAGTAGTGTTTCGGAAAAGTACCGTATAAACTCTGCAGTGGCAAAGAAACTAGAAGTAAAATTGTTTCGAGTCTATTTTGTCACTTTGCTAAAAGTCTCATAAACATACAAAAATGTCACGAATACATTTTTCAAGAGCCATCGAGCACATTTACCGAATTCTGGCCGGCCAGAATTTGGCTTAAAGCGGCCAAATCCGAGTTTTGGCCAGCCGAAATTTCACTTTATGCTTTTCCAATCACTGATAGCGTTAGACGAAAGAGTACTGTCTTGCTCTCATTAAAATTAGCGAAACGTCCATAGTTTTTTAAATAAATAAACTTTTTCTAAATAAAGCATTTATGGCATATACTAACATTATTTGTTATTGTCCAACCAATAAATAATAATAATGTATTTATTTTAGAGCTAAATAATTCGCAAATTGGCAAGTATAGTTTTTTCTTCCGAACTAAAGCACAACTCTGTACAAACATTCTCCGACACTATGGGTGCATCAAAACTCTCGTATTTGGAGCCGCAATAAGGGTAGTGGAATGCTCGGCAAAACGGCTGAACAAAATTAAATATTAATAATATCGGGTTTTGGTTGAGCAAATAAAAAGTACCTCATCTTTTTGTCTATGCCATCGAATTATCAGCTTTGGTCGACCACCGTCAGGACACACATTGCGCTCGATTTTGCAGCAACGAGTGTTTCTGTGGCCACCTGCAAAAAACACTTTATTTTTTTCCGGATCGTCGAAAAAAGCGCGTGGGCACAATGGCTACGGGAAATCCCACCAAAAGTGAAAACCTTAATTGTCGGCATTTTGAGTTGCTAGAAAATTAGTTGTAGAAGTCATTGTGGTCCCACAGCTCTGCGGGTTTAAATATTTTTTGTTTTGTAAAGTAATTTTACCTATTCTCAAGGTTTTTTCCACGAAGAAAATAACTTTCAACAGTTAGACAAACGAAATTTTAAAAGGTTGTTACACTTTTCGACCAGAAATTTTTTTGCCGGAAATTTTAAAAAGCTTTTGTTTTCGTTTTCGGGGATTTCTCAGCTTTCTTACAAGCTATCAACTGACTGAATGAGATTTTCAAAAGTTGGAGGAAAAGGTCTTTGAACAGAACAAATTTTTCCAAAAATTTGGTCCTTTAAAGACCTTTTCCTCCAACTTTAAAATCTCATTCAATCAGTTGATAACTTGTAAGCTGAGATCTGGCTACACGCTGGTCAAAAAAAATGGAAAAGTACAGGGTTGGGCAAATTTGTTGCACTTTTTGTTTTGCTCATAACTTTTCAAATTTATTGTGTTTCGACGAGATCTTTTTTTATTCGATAGAGGACACTCCGGGAAATCGAATGACACCAATATCATTATTTTCCATTCATGTTTTCCTGTTTTGCTGACTTCTTAAACATTTGTTTGATTTTAGCTACAAATGGAATATTCGATCGAGCAAAAAGCCTGTCAGTCGGTCCAATCTTTATCGAGGAAAATGTCAATCACGAGAATTACCTGGACCTTCTTCGCCGTCAATTCCTTCCAATTGTGCAACAATGGCCAGAAAATGCAGCAGCTCGAATGATCTTTATGCAGGATGGAACGCCGCCTCATTATCATTTGGACAATTGGCTCAACCGCAAGTTCCGAAACCGTTGGATTGGAAGAAGTTCAGTGAATCGTC
Organism: Ditylenchus weischeri; assembly: GCA_029231635.1. Lineage (NCBI taxonomy): Eukaryota > Metazoa > Nematoda > Chromadorea > Rhabditida > Anguinidae > Ditylenchus > Ditylenchus weischeri. The sequence goes on from JAMRYI010000342.1 coordinate 97,238, forward strand.
CAGCTCCGTATGCTTGGCCTCCGTATTCGCCTGATTTGACGCCATGTGACTTCTTTCTCTGGGGATGTATCAAGGACCAAGTGTACCGAACTCAGCCTGCCGATCTCGAAGAACTGAAGCAAAGGATTGTTCGAGCCTTCCAAGAACTGCCTGCTGACATGGTCCAAAGAGCAATGAACAGCTATGGTCGCCGCCTGCAACGATGCATTGAAGTCCAAGGCAGAAGTGTCGAACAAGAATATGACAAAATTGAATGAAAATTTGTTGGTTTTTGTTGTTGATTTTGTCTGTTGTTTTTGTTGATGTTTCAATAAATGTTAATATGCATGTTTGGTGTCATTTGATTTCTCGAAGTGTCCTCTATCGAATGAAAAAAGATCTCGTCGAGACACAATAAATTTGAAAAGTTATGAGCAAAACAAAAAGTGCAACAAATTTTCCCAACCCTGTAATAAGAAAATCCCCGAAAACAAAATCTTTTTCAAATTTCCGGCAGAAAAAGCGCCATTTCAGGGTCGAAAAGTATTTCAACCATTTGAAAATCAGACCACCGACTTGCTACATCTATTAAAGACGAGCTATTAGTAACGATCCAGTAAAAAAGTTGCTAGATTTCTACTCTGGTTAGTGAGAAGCTAGTAAATTTTTTTCATAAATATAAAATCAAAGAGTCGATGGGCCAAATTTTTTATAGGAAAAGTTAACGCGCCGTTTCTAAATCCTCATAATTTTCTTCAGTCAATAAGGTTTATTAAAGAAAATTGAGAGGATTCATTATTGGACTTGCCCATGTTTAATGATTAGATAAAAAGCTATAGGTGAAATATGACGAATATGTGAATCTCTCCTAAAATTTATTTTCTACCCCCTCAAATTTACTTTTTAAAAAGGCATGCCCTTGCGTTTCAAAAAAGTCAGAAGTGGACAACATTTTTTGGGTTTTGGGTATATCATAGTAGCGTCAAAAAATTCCTTGTGCGTTGATTAATGAGTGTGTTGATTAATAAAATGAGTGAGCTTTAACCTTTAACCTTTTCAAAAAGTTGACAAGTTTTTTAAATTTCATTTTGGAGCCATAGTTTGTTGACAACTCTGTGTTGTGGTGTTATAAAAACTTGTGCACAATTAAAAGTTAAATTAATAACATCAATATCAGAATTGCAGAATTTTTGCAAGAAATGCCCTGAAAATTGATGTTCCAGGGACAAGCAAACACTCAAAAAATAGATTGACATCTTTTTCATAGCGCCTTGCTATTCGGCATTGTAATTTTCTTCTACAATTTGTAGTGAGAAAAATTTCAAATATTTTTTGATTATTTTCAAATATTTGAAGTTACTTAGAAATAAATTCAGGATAAGGAGTGCTGAGTTTGGCAAGCTTTGCAGAGTTATTCAGCAGATTGGAAGAGACACGCTTTTTACAGCAAGTCAACTCTCTTGTTGCGAAAACTGGGTGTGCTTTTAGTTGAACTAGATCATGTATTATAAGAGTGACTTAGATTTAAGCGATGGCCAACCATGTGAATTACTCGCACAACGACAACTGGACAAAAACCATCGAGAATTAATTGAACTGGACAAAAAGTCATCTAACAACAAATTCAAATGAGAAACAGTTGGTCTTGGCACGATTTGTTTCGAAAATAATTGTTCTTTGACAAAACTGTTCCATAAAAACTGTCCTGCAAATGATGGGTTGTGTAGTTTTGTTTTCTCATTTCCCTGCGTTAGGTTCCTACGTTCACCGAGTATTATTCACATGGATAGACTTATAAATAAAATTTAATCAAATCTAAAAATAAATAATGCTGTTATACGTAAAATCGTGTTGGAAATCGGGTTTGTTAAGACCGCAATCCGATTTTACCCACCCAAAGCCCCAAAACGCGAGGTGGGTAACGCCATGTTAGGTGAATATCCATCTGGATGACCTAAAAAGTAAAAATTTTTAAAAACTCCAAAACAGATATTTTTTGACTTTACCCAAGCAAGGGGTAGGTATCTACGTAGGGTTGGTTGGTAGGTACCCATATGAGGTGTATAGGTATGCAAGTAAGGTACGGAGGGCTCTAGGTCAATTGATCCACGGTTAATTGGTCAATGGATCCACACAAATATTATCACCCCCAAAGGCTAAATAAACTACACTATTCAACCCAAAATCGTGTGCTGAAAATGGTTAATTTAGACCAAAATACTGTTTTGACAATCAGAATCTCAATACCCCGGGAAGGTACCAACTCCTAGGTGGTCGACTCCAAATTGTTAGGAATTTTTCTGAATGAGCAAACAAACAATTCTATCTTGGGCCGGAGTATATTACAGCAAGTCCTCCCAAGAAGGGATTTTAACTGCTTTTGTGTGTTTTAGGGCTTAGGCTTGAACGTGTACAAAACATGTTTTTAGGTGGGGGACGACACTTTTTAAAAAAAAATTTTTGACTAAATTTTGACTTGGGGGACCAAGGTAAACCACCTGGAGAGGGTACCTGGACACCTGGTTTTGTTCATTTTTACCTTGTTTTTCTCACTGGACTAGGCAAAAAGAGTACTTTATGCATTTATTGTCAACAGTCTTCTCGGATTCATCTCTAAGGTAAGTGAGTGTGCGCATCTCTAACTCCCCGGAGGGGGCGTAGGGCGCACACCCACATACCTCAGACACAAATCACCCTAAAGTGACTCTGGATGCATAAAGCGGGTTTGGGGTTGAGATGCGCACACCCACATACCTCAGACACAAATCACCCTAAAGTGACTCTGGATGCATAAAGCGGGTTTGGGGTTGAGATGCGCACACCCACATACCTCAGACACAAATCACCCTAAAGTGACTCTGGATGCATAAAGGGGTTTGGGGTTGAGATGCGCACACCCACATACCTCAGACACAAATCACCCTAAAGTGACTCTGGATGCATAAAGGGGTTTGGGGTTGAGATGCGCACACCCACATACCTCAGACACAAATCACCCTAAAGTGACTCTGGATGCATAAAGGGGTTTGGGGTTGAGATGCACACACCCACATACCTCAGACACAAATCACCCTAAAGTGACTCTGGATGCATAAAGCGGGTTTGGGGTTGAGATGCACACACCCACATACCTCAGACACAAATCACCCTAAAGTGACTCTGGATGCATAAAGGGGTTTGGGGTTGAGATGCACACACCCACATACCTCAGACACAAATCACCCTAAAGTGACTCTGGATGCATAAAGGGGTTTGGGGTTGAGATGCGCACACCCACATACCTCAGACACAAATCACCCTAAAGTGACTCTGGATGCATAAAGGGGTTTGGGGTTGAGATGCACACACCCACATACCTCAGACACAAATCACCCTAAAGTGACTCTGGATGCATAAAGCGGGTTTGGGGTTGAGATGCACACACCCACATACCTCAGACACAAATCACCCTAAAGTGACTCTGGATGCATAAAGCGGGTTTGGGGTTGAGATGCACACACCCACATACCTCAGACACAAATCACCCTAAAGTGACTCTGGATGCATAAAGGGGTTTGGGGTTGAGATGCGCACACCCACATACCTCAGACACAAATCACCCTAAAGTGACTCTGGATGCATAAAGCGGGTTTGGGGTTGAGATGCACACACCCACATACCTCAGACACAAATCACCCTAAAGTGACTCTGGATGCATAAAGGGGTTTGGGGTTGAGATGCACACACCCACATACCTCAGACACAAATCACCCTAAAGTGACTCTGGATGCATAAAGGGGTTTGGGGTTGAGATGCACACACCCACATACCTCAGACACAAATCACCCTAAAGTGACTCTGGATGCATAAAGCGGGTTTGGGGTTGAGATGCACACCCACATACCTCAGACACAAATCACCCTAAAGTGACTCTGGATGCATGCGGGTTTGGGGTTGAGATGCACACACCCACATACCTTAGACACAAATCACCCTAAAGTGACTCTGGATGCATAAAGCGGGTTTGGGGTTGAGATGCACACACCCACATACCTCAGACACAAATCACCCTAAAGTGACTCTGGATGCATAAAGGGGTTTGGGGTTGAGATGCACACACCCACATACCTCAGACACAAATCACCCTAAAGTGACTCTGGATGCATAAAGCGGGTTTGGGGTTGAGATGCACACACCCACATACCTCAGACACAAATCACTCTAAAGTGACTCTGGATGCATAAAAATAGTATGCAAACCAGAGTTTCTTTATGCGGTAGGTCCCAGTATTTAAAACTATGTTCAAATTCTATCTTTTCAATATTTATTGCTTTATAATAAGTTTTGTACCCCAAGGCAAAAAGTCAAAATTTGGCCAAAAAAATATTTTTCCAAAAGGTGCCGTCCCCCACCTAAAAACGTGTTTTCTACACGTTTCAATCCCGTAAAAGCAGTTAAAACCCATTTTTGGGAGGACTTGCTATAATATACTTTAGCCCTATCTTGCCTTAAAAGATCCCCTGAGTTCATTAGGGAAGTTAAAAGTTGGTTTACTGTCGCCGAATTTCGAGCTGTACTCAAGTTGTCCAGCTGGACGTCCACCTGGAGAAGGAAAAACTACCTCAATTTCTCAGGTGTTGATCATTTCAACCCAGGTTTTTTTCTTTACAACCCATTCTAAGCAGCAATTTGTGATAAAGCTAGCATGATTTGTATGCTTATTAAGAAAAATTGCCATAATGATTTTGAGGAACTATTGACCGTGGATCAATTGACCGCATATTGGTAGGGGTATAATAGGTATGAAGCCACATATGTACTGGTGGAGTCTCCCCATCAGCAGTCCTCCACTTCTCAGTTTATATAGTGTTGTACGGCTAGTTAGAGATGGCCTGTATCGGTGGTATATTATATGGAGGGTCGACAGAATTAGTTATTTTATTATTCACTTTGATCAGTGCGGAAAATATTTTTTCTAGAAACACTTATTTACTAAAAAATTATTTCCGAAACAAATCGTGCCAAGACCAACTGTTTCTCATTTGAATTTGTTGTTAGATAACTTTTTGTCCAGTTCAATTAATACTCAGATAGTTTTTTTTCCAGTTGTCAGTGTGCCGTATTACTTGCCGGACAATCTAAAACTTGTCAAAGCAAAGCCAACAACTTCGATTTTTGGCCAGGCGTCGCTCATTTTCAACGGTACTATAAATCAAATTTCCCTGACTCTTACATGATCAACCTGTTCGAGAAGTCAAGTAACCAACTGCAATATGAACATATCAATGACTATATGAAAAAGTTATATGGACATCCTGCCGCTTTCTGATTTCTGATTGATCACTTATATCGTAAGTCATTTGTTGCTGCAGAAAGTTTTCTGACAATGTCAAGCATGGTTATAATTTAGATCAAATCAGCTATAAGAAGCCATAAGGAGAATATTTTTTTGCAAAATAAATAAGTACCATTCGGTATCTGTTTTGCCTATTTGTATTTTCGGCAGAGATGGGATGTAGAAATTTTGCGAAGAAATGGATCTTTTAGAAAAATATTCTCAAAAATGTGAAAAATATTCTTAAAATATTATCTTGGATTATATCCTGTTTAAAAAAAAATATGTCATAAATTTTGAAAGGAGTTTTGATTCCACAATCCTTATTCAAACATGTGTTTTAAAACCATTAGCGTTGATTTTCTCCAAGAAGAGGTGGCCATAGACCAAGACCAGACGGAGATCAGACCGCGGCAGACCAGGGTCTGATACAGTCTAGACTAAATTACAAGTATTTTTGTTCGAATTAGACAAATTGGTCAGAATCTCAGTCCAGAGTGGAAAAAGCCATTGGAAATTTGTTTTTTGGGGGTTTACTAAAGATGGGGGTGGGGATGCGGTGAACTTTTTACGAAAACGAGTTTGCGCACTTCAGAATAGTCATCTGATGCACTCAATCTCTCACCCTGAGCCATCTCAGACCACCTTAAATTATCCCAAAGCACCTTCAACACTCGTTCGGGGTGATTTGAATAGTCTAGGGTGAGAGACTGGCTGCATTAGATGACTATTCTTATGTGCGCAAACGCTTTTTCGTAAAAAGTTTACACCCCCCCCCACCCTTTTTTTAGTAAGCTTCAAAAAAACAAATTTTCAGTGGCTTTTGTCCACTGTAGACTGAGATTCTGACCAATTTATTGATTTTCCAGATCATAAAATTTAAATTCCCGCAAAATTTCTCTAATTTAACATAAATATTTGTAATTTAGTCTATCAAACCGGTCTGATCCGGTCCGTCTGCAGCGGTTTGGTCTTTGCCTACCTCTGTCTCTAAGCCCCGTATAAGATTTTGGTCAAGAACTATGCACTCTGTCTTTATAGCCAACGCTATATACAATAACTGGATTCATATGCAAAATTTTGAGAAAATCAGTGGAGATAAAAAATTTAAACTCAACTTTTGTTTTTAAAAATTATCAAAATAAGCTCACACAAAGTCTTGTTGGCATTTGAGGAAGAGAGCACTTGAATGCCAGCAACCTTGGATCGTTTCCTGACATCTTCTTTTTCCCTTTCCAATGGCCTTTGATGTCTGAGAGGTGGACTGGTAATAGTAGTTGCTGTGGCAGAAGTTGTATCATTTATGTTCCCTTGGTCCTCATTGTCAGCAACATGCTTGGGGGCCTCGCCTTTTCTTAGAGGTGCGCCCAATTTAGCAAATGGGCTCTCATCCCCACACTCTTTTGGTGAACAATTCTCTACCTCATACAAGTGAGGACATTCCCTCAAGAACAGATGACCGCTGGCTAAATGGCGTTCTGGGAAGGGGGGACGAAGCACGTCTCTAAATAATATTATATTTTATTTGGAGAGTTTTTGCGCTATTAAAAAATTAAAAAGTTCTCTGATTTGATTTAAATTCCAAATTTTATTTTGAAGTTTGGCGTCAATTCTGGACAATTCCGAGTCACTGAGTTTATAAAAAGCATCAGAATATAGAAAACAAATAAAAGGTATAACAGACTGGTCCTCCTGTGAGTATTACTGATGGTCAAGCTGGATAAGGACTATGGAAGGCAGTAGGGAACCAAGAAGAAATATTTTATTCGACAGTATATACCAAACGCAACTTTCATATAAATCAAGAAATAATAATAAATGTTTTTAGAAATCGCATCAGTAAAACAGCTACGGCTCTAGAAATTAATGTGAATACTTAGCGCACCCTGTATTTTGACTTTTACGAAAAGTAATTGCTTGATCTTTGGAGAAATTGGCGAAGAATTGAGCAGAAAAACCATAAAAAATCTAGAATGATGTGGTTGGTTTTAGTAGAACAATTAATTTTCTCTTCCTCGTTAGCTATCATTGCTGATAACAAAAAATTTGCGTGCAAGAAGAAAAAGGACAGTTTTTTTCGGCTAAATTACTGAATACGCCACCCGCTCGATTTAGCTTGTGGGACCAAAGCAAAAAATTTTTTACTTTTTTCAAAAAACCATAATCTTGGTAAGCACAACATTTTTAGAAAAATATGAATTCGCGCGGGACTAATATAATTTGGTCGATAATGTTTTCGAATTATATGTTTGTGTGCATTAATCTTACTTATTGGTCAATACAGATTAGTTGATTGCTATAAATAACTGTAGAGCAATGGAAGTAGCCTAGCTCGTCCGATCTGATGTGAAACGACGTTGGGCTCGATTAGTGCATGGCTCCAAATTTTGAACAAATTTTAAATGCAAACAAAAATAATTCGAAGACATTGACACTTTTGATAAGGTCGCGAAGAGTCTGAGGATCATTCGGATATTATAAATAAAGTGCTCACCATGGCTGGATCCGTTTTTGGCTTCGGCTTACTGGGTTTTTATAATTTCTGGTTCTGGTTTTTTCACCAGAAAACCCCAATTTTTAGTCAATTTTACGATGTATACAAATTCGCACTCTTTTTCATTTTTAAATAAAAAACTCTAAAAAATATCTAAATTCTTTTACAAATTTTTTTTATTAATTAATTTGAAAAAGTTTTTGAGAAAAAAGTTCTTATACTTTTTTTAGGGAAAATTCTGCTTTTTGCTTGAAAAAACCAGCTCCAGCTCTGGTGCACACCCAGAGTGATCCAAATGGGCATACTTTCAATGGTCTTCCAACTTCATTGGAGCCTGTTATAGCAGTGGGCTTTTGGTTTTTTTACAGCAAAACTTAAAAAGTTGGTGCCTTTATTAAGGTCAATATAATGTATTAATTTTCACCCAGAAAAAAAAAGAGCACTCACCTATTACGCACTTTCTGGGCAAAATCACAGTTGCCCATGCATTCTGTCCAGGGTCTCCACTTGCTGACTACGCATCCTAAACAAATAAACAAAATGTAAACACGCACCTCAATGGCATCAACGCTACTTACGGGTGGCTTGAACCAAACCCAAATCTACCAATAACACCGCCAACAGCAGCAACACTACAGTTAGATTAGGCAACCGTGCAAAATAATTGAATACAACCACCTTCATTATCCCGCTAATGCATCCCTAATATCCAGCTGCCCACTCTGAGCACTCATCAAAGGAGTAAAAAACGAAGTAGGGGGAGTAAAGCCAGTTATAGCTTCCCTCCCACCCATCTTTGGGTATTTACCCAAATTCCACAGATATTTCTCTCCCACTGCTTTGTGAGACGTTTTTTGGAGGAAGATGCGCAGAAGAAAAAGCAGAACAAGTTAACAAGCAACAGAGGCGCACCCACCGCTAATGAGTGATGGTTGAGCAGGCATCAGGAATTCGGGACGACATGCACCCTGCTGCAACCCATGAGAAGAAGAGTGGACTTTACATGCCAATCAACTGTCCAGAGCGATTGGAGGAGACAGCTATTGGGTGTGACAGGGAGGAGAAGTGGAATAGTGGTTGGCAAAACTTTGCTTTGCATGATTGAATTTTTTTATTGCGACGATGAAAAAGATGTATCATGTCAGCAGCAAAACAACCAGATCAGTTGAACAACAATAGTGTTTGATGATTGGAGAAGAGGCGCCTTGTGGTCTGCAGGATGGTCAAGAGAGCCTGCGGGAAGAACGTATGTTATCGCCCCACAGCACAGGCTTTTTCACGGAGAAGATGCAAAGAATAATAATAAAATGTGAAAAAATGACTGTTGAAGCTCTTTTTGTTGATTGGTGGTGTATAAAACACACTCGGGGTTGTGAATCGGGGTTAGATTAGATGTAGAATTTTTTTACAATATCAATTACAGTGCAGCAAAAATAGTTTTAAAAAAATTACTTAAAATTGTGCTACAGTTTGGTCTCAATCATAATTGGACGCGTCAAGAAAAGGGCCTTAATATGTAAAGTTGTACAATAGAAAAATGTGAAAAGCACCGCTAGTTGCTCTGAGCAAAGAGCCAAAGTCGGAACGAAGTTTTAAAAATAGAAGCGAAAGGCAAGATCACGAATGATGAACCAGACAAATCTTTTTTTACCTTATATCATTTTTTCAGCGATACAACAACGAAACACCAGCTCTACACTTTATTGAGTAAAACAATACTGAACAAATTTTTTCAAGCTCATCACAACCAAATAAATCTAATTGTATTGGACTTTCCCACACGAAAGGCAAGCACGAAACTGAAATTCTTCGTCAAACGGGTCCTTCGAATTGACAGGCATGCTTAGTTCGATTGCTCCTACAAAAATACTAATAAAGTAAACGTTCTCTCCAAAAAAAATTACCTTCATCACCAAAATCCAAGAGTTGGTTCCTGGAAAATACTCTTAAAAAGTCCGTATTTCGCAATAAAACATTAAAATCTTGCGTTATGTCAACTTCGCACCCCTTACATTTGCAGATAATAGGATCCTCGTTCGAAGAGACAGCGTACTGGCCCTCCTCAAATTATGTCTGAATATAAAGCCAAACGCTAAAAATATTAGGAACCGGTATTTCGCCATTATATGGGAACTCATCTTCACTGATGGCATGATCAAATAGCTCATTGATGACCACGTCCACTGAAAAATTTATTGGTTTGGTATTATCCGCCAACAGAAAAGAAAAAGAACCTTGATCTCTGGAAATTCCAAGCCAATCGATCCCAAGAATCAAAACTTTTGTGTAGAACAAGGCCTTTGCAACTAGCTTTGGCAATCGGCAAAACGACTTATTATTACAGCGGACACACCTAAAGCATATACAAGTTACGCATAATTACCTGCATTTTAAATTTGAATCACCTAGAGTACATATTTGCTGCATCGATCACAATTCCTAATTGGCGCATTAAGTGAGCAATCTGTCTCGAATTGGAGCGACCATCTTGGGTGTTGATCGGGACACAGAGCGCCTGATGAGACGGAAGACAGCGACGAATCTATGGACGCAGTCATCAAATTTAAGTTCATAAATTTAAATTCATACCTCTTTGAATGCCTTTCCAGCGCTCACAGCAAAAAACTCAGGATTCTCTTCACAGAACTTGATTAAACGCATCCTATCCTAAAAATTGCGATAAGCACTTTTATTATACAGGGTGGTCCAAGAAATTTGAACACTTTTAAACCGTCATAACTTTTTTTCTAGGTCGAATTTCAAAATTTTGTAAACGCAGATCGATTCTGCACACGATTACAATTCGTTTGGTGCATCACGCTCGAATTTTTTTTTTCAAAATTTTCGAAATTTGCCTTGGTCCCCCTATGGTATGGACCCTATGGAGAGGTGCATTGAAGTTGAGGGCCGTAGTGTCGAACAAAGTTTTGCTGATGTTAGAAATTGAATTTTATTGTTGCCTTGTTGTCGTTATTACATGTTTTTGTCAATAAACGTGTAGCTTTCGATTAAAAACGTGCAAAACTGAGTTTCCAAACTTTTGGTATTTTTCGCACCATAGGGGGACCAAGGCAAATTTCGAAAATTTTGAAAAAAATTCGAGCGTGATGCACCAAACGAATTGTAATCGTGTGCAGAATCGATCTGCTTTTACAAAATTTTGAAATTCGACCTAGAAAAAAAGTTATAATTGTTTAAAAGTATTCAAATTTCTTGGACCAACCTGTAAATGTGGGACTTACGCTTATGTGTTTAGTTTCAAAGCCACAAATGCGCATCCATTTCCCAAGACCAAATAGCATAGAATCCAATGCGAATTTCGTGTCAATCACTGTTCTGAGCTTTGTTCCACCTGGCTTACTTGCTTGGACTTCTAAGGAAACATCCTTAATGCATTGCATAAAAAACTTTGTTTGAGACTAGAATTTGAAAAATAGTCAATACCAGTATGTGGCTCAAGAACTCCTCGTAAGTTTCAGGTTTCGTTGTGACATTAGGATCATCTGGCTTTCTGTTGTTTGAAGCTGGTGTCATCAAAGCAGCATTTGTCAGCGAATCAAGAATTGAGGAATTATTAAGCCTGCAATTTTTGTAAAAAACCAGCAAATACTCTCCTCAAAAATAACGAAAGACAACGAAGTTGCTATAGTAATTTACTTCTTGAGGCGATCGCTAATCACTCTGAAGCATCCAATAAGTGCAAATGCGTCAAGAGCAGCATACTTTTTTTCTGAAACAGTTACTTAGACAAAGTTTATGAGGTTATACGCACTCACGTTCCAACCTTAACGGTCTTTGGGCCCAATTGCCTATCCTTTCCGACTTGTCTAGTTCAATATCCAAGAAAAGCTTTGTGACCTCGTTCAGATTGAGATTAATTGCAAAAGTTTTTGCTAAAACTTAAAATCAGTTTATAACGAAGACAAAATATAAAACTGACATCCGAAAACAACTTCACAGGCTTCAGGAACCAGCAACACCTAAAAATGCCAACCACGTGAAAGGACATGAAAAAAAGTTTTGAAAAACCTCAGAGAGCAGTCTATACAAGCAAAAGACATTGCTAATTCTTGGCACACATTCACCGAGACACGGAAACGTGCTTATCAAAAACCTCAGATCGTTGTTGAAATCGTAGCCTGAAAATATCTCATTGTTACTTAAAAGCAGTGTTTCTAAAATGAAAAGATTTTCTCACTGAAAAAAATAGTTAACTTCAAAATTTTCATCGAAAAAGTGGTTATCTCATTTTTCTCACTGAAAAATAAATTAACTATTTTTTCAGTGAAAAAGCTGAAAATGAGAATGTTTTTTGTGGTCTTTTTCTGGCAAAATCCTGCAATTTGACCAATATGAGAATTTTCATGCTGATGGGATAATTCTAAAGGCATTCGAAAGACAGGACATTCAAACGCATCTTTGTAAAAGTCGATGAAAAATAATGCTTCCAGTCGTACACGAACTGCATTACGAATGAGCCACCAATGCTACGTGGTGTAATTCCGAAAATGCCCACTGTTTTTCAATATTTATAAATTTGTATTCTGATCTGTTACCCACCTTTCGAAACATTCCCATTGACGACGAGAATGCCTCTTTAAATCGCATTTTGTAGCTAAATTTGAGGAGTGGCGAGTTATCGAGAGACATTTTATTTGTGCGGACTCACTTAGGGGTGGTGGGTTAGCGGGCATAAAGTTTCTTTGTTTTCTCAGTCGGCTAACTAAATCGAGCTCAAGATGGCGAGTACCGAAAGTGGCGGGTTAGAGCGTTGTGGGACATTTCCGAGTCGCCGTTTCCGAGTCGGCCGTTTCCGAGTCGGCCGTTTCCGAGTCGGACATTTCCGAGTCTATGTTTGAAATCAACCAAATTCTCTTCTGGTCAAAATTTGAATCAACCCTTACATAATTTCTTTTTTTTCCCTTTCGATGGCTGAAGTTTAAAGCAGCAATTTTATTCAACAAACAACAAAAAAAACTGAGCTGCAAGAAAAGCGCCAATTTAACGTTTTTGTGCTAGACTCGGAAATGTCCGACTCGGAAACGGCCGACTCGGAAACGGCAGACTCGGAAATGGTGACTCGGAAATGTCCCACAACCGGTTAGAGGGGTTAACGAGAGTGGTCTGTATAACTATTTTTCCAGTGAAATTTTCGAAATTAACTTTTTTCAGTGAGAAAATGGTGCGTAGCCTTTTGGCCCCTTTTTCCCATTTGGGAAAAAAGGGGCCAAACGCCTTATCATAAGGGATGGAGGCCTTTCAGGCTAAGCCTAATGGCTAAGCCTAAGCCTAACGGCTATGCGCTGCTTAAAAAAAGGAAGCCCAGGAGTTGACATGTCCGTTCACCCAGCTTTTAGACTATTTTTTTCCGGGAAAAAGGGACCGAAGGCCTCTACGCGGAGAAAATCTTCTTATTTTGGAAACACTGCTTAAAAGGAACCCATTCTTGACTTTTTGACCCAATTAATTATTAATTTTCGACTGTTTTGCAGTTTGAAACGTACAAAATTGTCAATAATGGAATATTTTTACACCTGCATTACTTATAAGCTCAGATATTTGAGTATTTGATTGATTGCCAAAGAATTTTAGTGATCCCAACCAAGATTTAGACCAAGAAAACAACTTACCGATTGTTACTATATCATCAGAAAAAAGAATGATTTCGAAGAAAGTTAGCCACTGTTTTTCGTCCAGACTAGAAATGCAAATAAATAAAGCCTTTAATTTCAAAGAGCCAACTATACATACACTTTTTTTAGTGCAATTACATCAATTAAGTAGACCGCTGTGGAGCTCGCAATTTGTATCAAGGCAACTCTGAAAGTTTTCCATGTGATTACCAAAAAAAATACGGCAAAACAGACTGTTCTTTGACTGAATGGAAATGTGGCATGCCTTCGGTATCAATTCCTAACACTTTCTCACTGTCAAGATTATCCATTGTGTCCATCAAGCGCTCCCAAGTATTTACCCATATAATTGGAGTAGCATCATCTAATTGGCACTGCTTTTGCTCATCTTCCTCTTGCTGCTTTTGCTTGGCTTCTTGTTTTCTGCAAAAATAAAAAAAATAGCAAATTTTTAAACCGGTGTAATACCTTTTTACATCCTCTTCAGCCCATTCAGCTGCTTGCGGATTTACGACACAATATTCCTTCAGCTTTTTTGGGAATGTCTCCAAATTTTCTCCCAATTCAATAGCGAACATCAACGCCTTTTTGTGCAATCCCTTTTTGCACAGAAAATCGAGGAAATACCGATGGATGTATGCACTCTTTTTCATTGATTGCTGAAAAGTATTTACGAAGACCAATCTTACACTTGTTAATTTACCAGTGCAGTTGTTTCATAATTTTCCAGAGAAATTTGTCCATTGACCCAGTTGTAATGATGCGCAAGCAAAGAACTCCGAGCTCTCATTTCTAGTACGTTAGGAGCTTCTGAATCAGAGAAGTTGTACAGCTTCAAGTATTTGACGGCCACATCGATTAGCTTTTTGCCTTCTTGCAGCACCAATTCCTCCTAAAAAAATTTAACAAATAAACATTGAAGTTAAAATAAGTCAATATACCAGCTCGGTGTACCCTCTGAATAGTTTCATGTTCATCCCAATTAGTTTGTTTAGATACGAGATCAGTTTCCTCCGTCGGTAGAATTCTTCACCAACATATTTTTCCAGCAAACTGTACTGATTCAAAAGAAGAAGATGGCACACTATCTAATTGAACCGGAATATTATAAAAAAAGATTCCGCAAGTTTTTTGACCTGTTGGAAAAACGATTGGAACAGATCTTTGACGTTGAAGAAGACTATCCACTCCACGGCTCTTGTCACCTCGTTATCTTTAAGCATTTCCTGAAAGGCACGTGAATATTTTGCTTTTCAATCAAGAGTAACCTTTATCAGTGGAATTACAACCTTTTGTCTGGTCTCATCTGTAGCCAATCGAAACGCGGAAGCGACCATTTCGAGATGTTTGGCTTTGAATTCTGCTGCTATTTTTAAGGCTGAGAGCTAAAAAACCAAATTAAAATTTTTACGAGGCTTTTATAAAAATGCGATATAACCACCCCCAGGCAGTGGCCACAAATCGGGTTTAAGCGCGATGGACTCAAAGCACTTCTGTTGCTTTTACCGATCATTCTTTCATTATTTATGGCTCACATCCATAGAAGTGTCCAGGATTTTCTGACGGGAGGGGGGAGGTGGTGTGATAAATAGGCTAAAAATCCTAACGGGGGTATAGGCTTGCTAGCCCCACCCCTTTGGTATGCCTATGCTCACATCAAGGACGCGTTTACAAAAGAAAAGTTTCATATCAAGCTGTACTTACATAAACACTTTTGTCCTGTGGCATGGAATCATATATGAAATCTCGATCATATTGATCAGCCTGACTGAAGAATTGGTCGAATAGCTCCACAACCAACACAGCGATATTTCGTTGAGAACAATCGTGAAGATTAGCCACTTCAATCAGCAAGCGAAGGAAGCCCTCGTAGACATCTTCCAAAGATTCATATTCGAAATAGCTCTTCAGCAACTGCCGGATCTTGTTGTATTTAGAATTCTCATCCATGTTTACATTTTTTGCCCTCAAATATCTGTAAAAAATAAAAAAATGAGCTTTATCTTATGTGTGGGTCATAAACCTCATTGAGTTGTACCACACATTGCACGAACGTACTTTCTGGGTTTGTTTCCTTAAATAATTCTTTGCCCGATGTCATGATAACTGAAAAAGTACTATCAGCAAATTACTTGTAGCTCGGGTTTCCGTATTTTCCTTTAACAGGATGATTATAACAAAGGAGAATATACCGTATTTCCTCTATTAACTCCCCTCTCCAAAAGTGGGAATTTTCAACTTTTCGGTATTGCCTGTTGACCCACTTTTTCAAACAGACTCTTGAGCATGTAACATACCAAAATGAATCTTGAAATTCGGGCTACATTTTGGTATATTAAATGCTCAAGAGTCTATAAAAAAAAGTGGGTCAATAGGTAATACCATAAAGTTGAAAATTCGCACTTTTGGGGAGGGGAGTTAATAGAGGAAATACGATAGAAGTCGAATATTGAAATTTTTGTGGACGTGTAACACTGCAATCCTACACATAGTTCGCGACACTATTGATACTACACAGGCTAGACACATTTTTTGTTGAGAGACACAAATCTATAGATGGTTATCTAAAACTCTGCTAATTAGAGCTTTTCGGACGATCAGATAGACATCCTCTTAGGCCAAAGAAGCGTCCAATGTTCTTCTTACTCTTTTTGAAGTTCTTAAAGGCACGTTCATATAAAGTGTCGACCCAAGCGTGTCTTTGACGCGGAAAGGGCTGTAAATTTTTCTGTTGTTACCATCTTGTAACTAGGATTCAAGGCTTCAAAATGAGCTATCAACCAGCTACAACTTAATGAAAAATTTAGGTTACAAATGCTTAGGTCCGCACTCAGGTCGACACTCAGGCCCACACTCGGTCGAGTGTCGAACTTAATGTCGACCTAAGCATTTTTAACCTAAATTTTTCATTGAGGCACATTAAGGCACACACCACTATTGAGTTCCAACATAAAATAATTTTTACGGTAACGCTATAGAATCTCCCCCCCTCCCAGCCAGCGCAAAATTTACTTATACCGTCTCATATCGACAGTTGTCATGCTCTGAAAGTTTACAGGGAAACGCTTTAGTTTCTGACAAAGTCGACAAATAAAATTTTTCGTGGTGGTCTGATTGGTCGACAATGGTCTACAGTTGGGATAGTCGACAGTTGAGGGTCGACAGTGGGAATGGTCTACAGTTGGGATAGTCGACAGTTGAGGGTCGACAGTGGGGTGTCGACAATTGGATGTCGACAGTTGGATGTCGACAGTGGGAATGGTCTACACTCGGATGATAGTGGACTGTTGGGATGGTCGATAGTTGGCGGTCGACAGTTCGGATGGTCGACAGTTGGGCTGTGTTTAAGCTGTGTAAAAAAGTGCCTGTTGGATTTTTAAAATCCCTCATAGTCACTTTTTACAAAGCTCAAACAGTAAATAAAAACAGAAATTTTAGCACATTTGTAATTAGGGTGTTAGATACTTTGAGCATTTACGGTAGATCCGTTACATTTCATGTAACATGGGCCTGAAAAGGGGTATGTTTTATTGAGTATTGCCTTTTTAGGATTTAGCCTATCGGCAGAAACTTTTAACTGAAAGCTTAAAATGGGAACAAAAGAAAAAGATACTCAAGGCCTACCTTTGGCAATACTCAAAAGTATTTTTACCGACAGGAAAATATTCTACCGCGTTCTTCATCTTATAATTTGTATTGTTTTTGTAAAATCCAATATATGCTTTATATATTTCTGCACTGACAACTTTACATAAAAATAATAATTTTCATTCTATATATCATGCGTGCCAGCTGCAAATGCCTCAAATATTTGCACCAGACTGGCGTAGGTTCAGTGGCAAATCCGAAAATTCCGACATCAGGAGGAATATGCTTCTGGTCCACACTTTTCTACTAAGGCTCTTCTGAGAATAAGCACACAACAGCTCAATTATAGGTGGGAAAATAAGTGCTAGGGCTGAGCCAGCAAACGCTCCAACCAATGAAATGAACAGAGCTAGGTGTGGAATGGCTTCAGCTGCCAAACCTATAAAAGGAACGATGATTTTGTTCACATACATTTTGTAATTTCAAGCTCTCTTACAAGTGCCAATCACCATGGAATAGCGCAGAAAATACACCAAAAAGTTTTGTCTTTCAGGCGCTATTTTACGAGAAATCCATTTTTCTATTCTTTCCTAAATATTGCTTTTCTATATTTTCATTAATTTCTTGGTATTAGTAGGTTGTTGGAGAAGTGCTGCCGTTTGGTTTTTGCTAATTTGAAATCTATTGCTAAAATTTTAAATTTCTTATTAGAATTTGAGTATCAGAATTTTTTTGCCAAGTTTTAGAAATATGATTGAACTGATCTAGTTCAGAATATGGACTTCAAAATCAAATTACTAAATATTGGTGATTTTTATTGACCCTAATTCTATGCACTAAAAAATCCAAAATGTACGCAAAAAAGATGCACTAAAAGTGCTTAATATGCGCTAAAAACCAGGGTTGTTAACGGGAATTGTTTTTTGAAGCTTTCACCTTCAACTTCAGTTTAAAGCTTTTGCCATCGACTCCTTCGCCTTCACCTTCAGATCAAAAAATTTTTCGTGTGAAGCCTTCACCTTCACTCCTTGATATAAAATTTTTTTTATCCATCTTCTGAAGGATCTTCACCTTCAACAAGGTCCTTCAATAATCATCAAGTTCATCAAGAGTTTGGTGTATAAGGTTTTTTATTCAACGAGTCAAACAAACAATGAATAAGGGGCAACAGCAGATGAAATTCAAGTATAAATATCAATAAGATCGCGGTTGTACGTCATCATCACCTTTCGGCGGGCATGCTTAGCGCTTGTGTTGACCTTCGACCCTTTGGTGTTGTACCCGAGAATTGAGAAAGCGCCTTCAACAGCACCAGATGTTGCAAAATGACTATCAAAAAATTTCGTGTCAAAATATCTGTTCGAAAGTCGACTTTACCTTTTCCGGTATCATCTTCTTTCGGTTGAACTACTTTGGCGTATCGCTTCCTTTTCCTGTAGTTGTTGGGAGTTTCATCTTGTCTCATCTGTTCATCTATCTTCTCCTCCTCTTGATTGTCGTCGACCAATGGCTCTCGCTGTGGGTTAGTCCCATCCATACTGAAGTTTGCGAATAGGGGTAGGGGATGAATTGGATGTAGGGAATTTATGCGATGGGTAGTAGAAACGAACGATAAACAGGAAAAATGCATTATTTCCAATTAAAATTTTTGACGGATTTATTCAAGACCCTTCACCTTCAGTTCAAAGATTTTGCCATCTGACTCCTTCGCCTTCACCTTCAGTTCAAAAAATTTTTCGTGTGAAGCCTTCACCTTCACTCCTTCATATAAAAATATTTTTTGGCCATCTTCTGAAAGGCCTTCATTTAGCCTAAGGCCTTCATTGAAGGGTTAACAACTCTGCTAAAAACGTTTAATTTATATACTAAACCTTTAAATTACTGTATAACATTTGTGCAAAATCTCTAAATGTTGCAAAAGTGATTTAAAACATATTTTCAGTGCTTTACACTTACTTTTCATGATGGTCATTTTTTCGCAAAAAATTGACCAAAATTTGACGTTTGGCCTTGTAGAACCAAGTTAATCCAACCGAAGGATTAATCCATTTAACCTAGGATTTTGAGGGTCGACAGTGGGAATGGTCTACAGTTTGGATAGACAACAGTTGAGGGTCGACAGTGGGAATGGTCGACAATTGGATGTCGACAGTTGGAAGTCGACAGTGGGAATGGTCTACAGTTTGGATAGACAACAGTTGAGGGTCGACAGTGGGAATGGTCGACAATTGGATGTCGACAGTTGGAAGTCGACAGTGGGAATGGTCTACAGTTTGGATAGTCAACAGTTGAGGGTCGACAGTGGTCGACAGTGGGACAGTTGAAGTCGACAGTGGGAATGGTCTACAGTTTGGATAACAACAGTTGAGGTCGACAGTGGGAATGGTCGACAATTGGATGTCGACAGTTGAAGTCGACAGTGGGAATGGTCTACAGTTTGGATGTCGACAGTTGAGTCGACAGTTGGGAATGGTCTACAGTTTGGATACGACAGTTAAGGGTCGACAGTGAGAATGGTCGACAATTGGATGTCGACAGTTGAGGGTCGACAGTGGGAATGGTCTACAGTTGGGATAGTCGACAGTTGAGGGTCGACAGTGGGAATGGTCTACAGTTGGGATAGTCGACAGTTGAGGGTCGACAGTGGGAATGGTCTACAGTTGGGATAGTCGACAGTTGAGGGTCGACAGTGGGAATGGTCGACAATTGGATGTCGACAGTTGGGGTCGACAGTGGGAATGGTCTACAGTTTGGATAGGCGACAGTTGAGGGTCGACAGTGGGAATGGTCGACAATTGGATGTCGACAGTTGAGGGTCGACAGTGGGAATGGTCTACAGTTGGGATAGTCGACAGTTGAGGGTCGACAGTGGGAATGGTCGACAATTGGATGTCGACAGTTGAGGGTCGACAGTGGGAATTGTCGACAATTGGATGTCGACAGTTGGATGTCGACAGTGGGAATGGTCTACACTCGGGATAGTGGACTGTTGGGATGGTCGATAGTTGGCGGTCGACAGTTCGGATGGTCGACAGTTGGGCTGTGTTTAAGCTGTGTAAAAAAGTGCCTGTTGGATTTTTAAAATCCCTCATAGTCACTTTTTACAAAGCTCAAACAGTAAATAAAAACAGAAATTTTAGCACATTTGTAATTAGGGTGTTAGATACTTTGAGCATTTACGGTAGATCCGTTACATTTCATGTAACATGGGCCTGAAAAGGGGTATGTTTTATTGAGTATTGCCTTTTTAGGATTTAGCCTATCGGCAGAAACTTTTAACTGAAAGCTTAAAATGGGAACAAAAAGAAAAGATACTCAAGGCCTACCTTTGGCAATACTCAAAAGTATTTTTACCGACAGGAAAATATTCTACCGCGTTCTTCATCTTATAATTTGTATTGTTTTTGTAAAATCCAATATATGCTTTATATATTTCTGCACTGACAACTTTACATAAAAATAATAATTTTCATTCTATATATCATGCGTGCCAGCTGCAAATGCCTCAAATATTTGCACCAGACTGGCGTAGGTTCCAGTGGCAAATCCGAAAATTCCGAACATCAGGAGGAATATGCTTCTGGTCCACACTTTTCTACTAAGGCTCTTCTGAGAATAAGCACACAACAGCTCAATTATAGGTGGGAAAATAAGTGCTAGGGCTGAGCCAGCAAACGCTCCAACCAATGAAATGAACAGAGCTAGGTGTGGAATGGCTTCAGCTGCCAAACCTATAAAAGGAACGATGATTTTGTTCACATACATTTTGTAATTTCAAGCTCTCTTACAAGTGCCAATCACCATGGAATAGCGCAGAAAATACACCAAAAAGTTTTGTCTTTCAGGCGCTATTTTACGAGAAATCCATTTTTCTATTCTTTCCTAAATATTGCTTTTCTATATTTTCATTAATTTCTTGGTATTAGTAGGTTGTTGGAGAAGTGCTGCCGTTTGGTTTTTGCTAATTTGAAATCTATTGCTAAAATTTTAAATTTCTTATTAGAATTTGAGTATCAGAATTTTTTTGCCAAGTTTTAGAAATATGATTGAACTGATCTAGTTCAGAATATGGACTTCAAAATCAAATTACTAAATATTGGTGATTTTTATTGACCCTAATTCTATGCACTAAAAAATCCAAAATGTACGCAAAAAAGATGCACTAAAAGTGCTTAATATGCGCTAAAAACCAGGGTTGTTAACGGGAATTGTTTTTGAAGCTTTCACCTTGAACTTCAGTTTAAAGTTTTTGCCATCGACTCTTTCGCCTTCACCTTCAGATCAAAAAATTTTTCGTGTGAAGCCTTCACCTTCACTCCTTGATATAAAATTTTTTTTATCCATCTTCTGAAGGATCTTCACCTTCAACAAGGTCCTTCAATAATCATCAAGTTCATCAAGAGTTTGGTGTATAAGGTTCTTTATTCAACGAGTCAAACAAACAATGAATAAGGGGCAACAGCAGATGAAATTCAAGTATAAATATCAATAAGATCGCGGTTGTACGTCATCATCACCTTTCGGCGGGCATGCTTAGCGCTTGCATGCTTAGCGACCTTCGACCCTTTGGTGTTGTACCCGAGAATTGAGAAAGCGCCTTCAACAGCACCAGATGTTGCAAAATGACTATCAAAAAATTTCGTGTCAAAATATCTGTTCGAAAGTCGACTTTACCTTTTCCGGTATCATCTTCTTTCGGTTGAACTACTTTGGCGTATCGCTTCCTTTTCCTGTAGTTGTTGGGAGTTTCATCTTGTCTCATCTGTTCATCTATCTTCTCCTCCTCTTGATTGTCGTCGACCAATGGCTCTCGCTGTGGGTTAGTCCCATCCATACTGAAGTTTGCGAATAGGGGTAGGGGATGAATTGGATGTAGGGAATTTATGCGATGGGTAGTAGAAACGAACGATAAACAGGAAAAATGCATTATTTCCAATTAAAATTTTTGACGGATTTATTCAAGACCCTTCACCTTCAGTTCAAAGATTTTGCCATCTGACTCCTTCGCCTTCACCTTCAGTTCAAAAAATTTTTCGTGTGAAGCCTTCACCTTCACTCCTTCATATAAAAATATTTTTTGGCCATCTTCTGAAAGGCCTTCATTTAGCCTAAGGCCTTCATTGAAGGGTTAACAACTCTGCTAAAAACGTTTAATTTATATACTAAACCTTTAAATTACTGTATAACATTTGTGCAAAATCTCTAAATGTTGCAAAAGTGATTTAAAACATATTTTCAGTGCTTTACACTTACTTTTCATGATGGTCATTTTTTCGCAAAAAATTGACCAAAATTTGACGTTTGGCCTTGTAGAACCAAGTTAATCCAACCGAAGGATTAATCCATTTAACCTAGGATTTAAACATAGTTTTAAAAAAACTTTCTGCTCTCATGAGGATGGCGCAAGATTTTAGTCAAAAAAAATATTTTGTAAAGTGTTGACGGCCATGTATTTCATGATTTTTCATGATTTCAGCATTTATTAGCTAAGCCGCAAAAAAAGATTTTGTGAAGCGATTTCGACTTTACATCTGCCACTTCTTCTCGGGTGGTAATTAATTTTGCTGAAAAATATTCCCAAATTTTAAATTTTCTTAAATTTTGCGTTTATTTTACAATTTTTTTTTCAAATATTGTGTAGCTCAGGATGTCAGCTTTCTATCAAGCTATCAATCTACATTGATGAATTTAAAGATAAAAATATTTAGAGGTTTTAAAAAAATTAATGATTTTTCCGAAAAAAATCTTAATCTGTATATTTGAGTCTAAATCTCAAATTATGCAATGGAGATTTATAGCTTGATAGAAAGCTGAGATCCTGAGCTACACGATAGTTAAAACAAATTTGGAAAATAAACGCAAAAATTAAGAAAAAAGTCAATTTAAAATTTGAAGACATTGTTCGGCAATTTGGAGACCCCTTCATTACCCCTTCTTCTCATCTTCTCACTAATACAAACAATGTACATTTTGCGATTTTTCAAAGTTAATATCTTTTACAAACCAAATCAATGCTCTCCACTGTTATTGTGTTGATTGAACTAGAATTATCAATCGCACAGTACTGAAACGTTAGCTACGTAAATAGACGTTAAAAAAATCTTTTTATTTCATGATTGACAACAAAGTATCCTGTTTGTAACCGGACAAACACTTTTTGACAACCAAGATATTGACTTATTTATACTTAAAAGACGAGATTTGGCCTGTTCCGGCATCGTTCGAACTAAAAATTTTCTGCAATATGCAGAAAATATGAGCTAAAATTGCAAAATATGCACTAAAAACGAAAAATATGCAAAAAATGTTGCATAAAAGTATGAAAAAGTGCCCAAACATGGCTAAAAGTGCGTTTTTTGTGCATAACTCTTGCTTGCATATCCGCAGAAAAATATGCATTTGCATAGAATTTGGGTCGGATAATATTTAAAACTGCCCGCTAATCTGTGAAAAATGCCCGCTAATTTCGTTAAAAATGCCCGCTAATTTTAATTTGGCATTTTCCTTTAATTTTTTGGTTATTTTATAATTATTTTTGTATCATCGTGTAGCACAGGATCTCAGCTTTTTAAATAGCTATCAAACTCCATTGAAAAACTTCAGAAATGTGGAGACTTAGGAGTTTAAATGACGTAACTTTTATTTATTTTTTTCAAACCCCTGGATAAATTTATTCAACAGAGTTAGATAGCTTGTTAGAAAGCTGAGATTTCGGGCTACACGGCAATGCAAAAAAAATAGAAAAATTATAAAAAATAACACAAAAATTCAAAGAGAAGTGCAAATTTCACATTAGCGTGCATTTTTCACGGGCGGCGCCAAATTCATCCACACCGAATTCATCCACAAAATTTGTCATGACACGAAATGTTTGTGCTAGAATTTGTCGCATTTCCATTTTCTTGACATAAAGTATTTTTTTGCGGCTTGAACTTTTTCCAATTCAGCCTCTTTTTTTCGGCTTCTGCTGGCACGTTCAATTTATTTTGTGGCTATGATTGCTTTCTACATTTCTATCTTACTCCCTTTTAGGCTACAATGACATTTAAAATGCTATCATCCGAAAAGAACAAGCCAATGCTGAAAGATGAACAAAGCCATCTCTACTGGAAGCATTCACAAAGAAGAGACCGAACCTATTGACGCTGTGTCTATTTCCAAGTTGGAGCTGATGGGGAGAAAGGCACAAAATGTGGAGGTAATCCATGTTCCTTATCTTTTTCACAAACTTTACGTGTTTCTTTTCAGGAAAAGCCGTTACGTTCAACACATTGATCTCCATTACAATGGCGCACAATCATTTGGTGGACAGCATTCGCAGTGAACTCAAGTGTTTTCAAGGTGAAGTTCAGAAGCTAGCCAAGGAAAGTAGGGAGCCGCCTCGAAGCATCATCGCCAGTGCAATACAAAGTGTCTCAGAAGAAGCAAGGCCATTCATTTGTCGTTCCTTGGTAGCAAACAACATCCGATGCAATCGATTCGAAGCAAGACTGGAGCCAGCAAATCCGAAGACTCTGCAAGAACTTGTGGTGTGTTTTTTTAAGTTCTACATAACTTTTTCTCCGACTTTTTAGATTCCAGAAGAATTCCAAATGTTAGGAAAAGAAATCTTCCTCAAATTTGATGGGTGGAATGGCAAGGACCGAGTGCAGATATTCTCAACAAACCGTTGCTTGGACTTTTTTGTCGCAGAAAAGAAAATTGGTGCTGACGGAACATGGGGGGGTTGTGCCGCTGCTTTACGACAACCTCTGGATCCTTTATGCTCGTCTTGCTTACTCGTTTGTGCGTGTGGTATTCTCCCTTCTTTCGAATCGCCTCCAATCAACCTACGAATTTGTGCTGAAAAAACTGCGGGAGATGCGCCCAAAGCTGTTGCCAACAATCATCGCAGTGGATTTTGAAAAGGGAGAATTTAACGCGTTCATTGTTTTTCTTAATGATTTCAAGGCCAAACACTGACCATGTTTTTAGACATTATGACCGACAATTGTAATGAACGGATGTTTTGTGCACCTACAGCGTTCCATGGTACGGAAGGTATATGAAAAAGGAAATAAGAAACTGTACGACAACAATGAAGAATTTCGGCGCGAAGTGAACATGATCCTAGCTCTCGCTTTTGTACCAGTCGAAGACATTGGAACCACCTTCGATGAATTGAGGTTGGTACTTTTTTCGTACAACCGATAACATTATTTTTAGATCTGCATTAGAAGATTCACCATTTGCAAAGGAGGTAGAGCCACTGCTAGACTACTTCGAAGATAATTATGTGGGCCGTCTATTAGGAAAAGGAAAGCGCCAGAAAGCTAGGTAGATTAAATTCATCCACACCGAATTCAGTGTGGATGAATTCAGTGTGGATGAATTCGGTGTGGATGAATTCGGTGTGGATGAATTCGGTGTGGATGAATTCGGTGTGGATGAATTCGGTGTGGATGAATTCGGTGTGGATGAATTCGCTTAGCGCCATTTTTCACAGATTAGTGGGCATTTTTCACAAATTAGCGGGCAGAATTATATACCACCCATTTGGGTCCCTAGTTATTATAGTTGCCATGATCATCATCCAAAAATTTTTTCCTTGGTGCAACACGCTAACTTTTGTGGAGTACTCTAAACGAGTACTTATTTAAATGTTAGTGTTATTTTTCCGAAACATTTCCAAACAAGACTGTCAACTCTTAAACTCTCGACTCTTTTAAAACTCTCAGGTTCAAATCCACCTAGCGACTACACTTTTATTCTGACGACATTTTTCAAAATCTAACATTTACCATAGGGACGTAGAATTGCAAAGGGTAGGACACCAGAATACATCCAACAAAAATAATCTTTATAGCTTGGTAGAATGCTGTGGACGGCAAGTTTAGTGTTATTGTGTCTGGAAAATTTGTCTTGGTGATGGGAAAAAATATATATGTCCAGAAAATATACCCTTGACTTGATTGCCAAAAGCCAAGTAGCCGTAGAAACCTGACAAAATTGTTTTATTTTAACAATAGTATTGCCAGTAGCCATACTGACCAGTAGTGCAGTAAGCAGCTAACACCAAAGCACCTGCAAACCACATTATATATTGTGTTTAGCATTATGAACATACAGCCTGTGTTCAATACACCATTGTAGGAAATGAAGTGATGTGGCTCATCCATCTGGTTTTCGATCGGCAATACCTAATGATTCGATCCTTTAAAATTTCATTTCTATGCAAAAGTTATAAATTTCTTTTACAAAATGTATTCAAAAGAATTTCTGTCGGATAAACCACTTAGAGTACAATCGACCCTCGATAATTCAGCGGTCTCCCGCACTGACTATAGTTGGCCGAGTGATTAAAAATACCAAATTGCCGAGGTGCCAAATTATCGAGGGACAACTGTATCCTTAAAAATTTTTGATTATGATCTTACTGACCACTGCTATTCCTTCAAAAGCAAAAATGACTGTTCCGAAAAACAATGGCAGATCCTCATAATTGCCAATAGCAGGCAAGTCAGTCATGGATCCCAGATTAGTGACTGAAAATGTTTTTTGCTATAGTCGGAAAATGACAAAGAAAATCACCTAAGTATTCAAGGATGATAGCCACAGCAATGAGGTAGAAAATATTGGCTATCAATGCGAGGGGAGCCAGCACTTTTAGTTGCCTTATGGTACATAGAGCCTGAAACTTGGATATAAATAGGACCTATAGACGATTTCTGATAAAATAAACACCCGAAAATTTCATTCGGTCTGACACTTTTTTACCTCATTCTTAAAGTTTTTGTTTAATTCTGATTCGTCAGTCTAGTTCGAAAATTGCACGGATTCTGATTTTCGCAGCCGTTTTCATGAAATGCGACAGGTTTAGACTCTCGATTTAACGGACGACTCAATCAAAATAATGCGTCCATTAAATTACGAGTTGTAGATCTAGATGGCAAACCTTTGTGTTCCTTGAAAATAACCGTCAAAAAGGGAGTCCATTCGTTTTTGGAATAAAAACCAGAATTGACAAATTGCTTAAAAGCATTAAAAAAAAGTGTTGAACTCTAGGCAGCAACGGACTTTTTAGTCGTGCGAGGATCGACTGTATTCCTATTTTTGTTTCTACAATAGATTTAATCACAATATAATTGTTACTACCATTGTAGGTACTAGTAAAAGACCAATCCATCCTGCTTGTGAGATGTGTATGCTAGAAGTCTGGTCGAAAAACTAAACTTTATTTTTAAATTTTTGTTTACTAAAATTTGCAAAGCTGTGCTACCTCTTTGAGGTTGTCTGCCATAAACACAAAGTAGATTGAACAAAAGCCTAGTTGAGCTGTGAACATGATTGTGTTGACTAGCTGTCTAAAATCATGTTTTGCAAAAAATTTCAAAACTAAAAGTTTAATTAAAAAAATTTTATCAAATAAATGGTAATTACTTTGCAAAGTAGCCATGCCTAGATATCCAGCTTGGTCCAAACTCTACAGCATTTCGCATGACTGAAACTTTTTATATATTTCTGAACTTATGAAAAAGATTACCATTAGCGTAATCCATGGTTTCCTGGCCTTTTCTGCGATATAATTTATTTGCTGAAATTAACCGAATCAACAAATATCCAACCTTTTGCTGAGGTATTGCGCAGAATACACAAGACTACGGCAACAATATGTACAAACCACGCATATAATCACAAGCAACAGTAAACCTAGCTAAATTACAAACATTAAAATAAATAATTTGTGGAAGGTACACATACCCATAAGCCTGAATACCTGAATTCAGCTTTTTCAAAGTTTATATTATTCAAAACAACGTAATTAAATAAAGTTTTTTATTGAAATTTCATTGGGAATCGTTAAAAATCGTAAATACCCCCAAATAACCCCCACACCAAATAACCCGGGTTATTTCAGGGGGGTTATTTGGGGTATGTCTTTCAGGGTATTTTTTGTGTTAAAAGGAAGTCATCTTATTTCGATTTTTTCGTCAGTTCAAGTTTTTTATCTTCTAAAATTTTCATCCATTTATGTCATTATCACATGGTTGAAGCAAATATATTAGCTATTTTCATTTTTAGTTTAATCGTCTACAAAATGAGTAAGAATGATCTAGCAAATGGCAATTCAATTGAAGAACCTCAAAGTTGCAAGCAAAAAATGAAGCAAGCCCAAGGAGGCCATCAATCTAAAGTGTGGATCTCTTCTGGCATAGCAGCAAGATTTATCCCTGGGCGAAATACAGCTGCAGAGTAAATTCTCATAGATTTGAAGTAGCCTTAGTTCTGCATATCAAATTATAACCTATAACTGATGCTTCTGACAAGTCCACATGCTATGTTTGGCAACGCGTAGGCAGTGCGAAAGGAACGGCTATAAGAAAGGTGTCTAATTTATATAATGCTTTGGGATATTGTTTTTGTTCCTTTTTAGTATATCCATTATCGGTGTTCTGAATGTGTCACTTTGGCGAAGCAAGATCGAAACATACCGTCGTGATGGAGAGCGTATGTTTTCGTAAAAACATAGTGTGTTGAATGTTTTAAAAATATTGCAGCAGCTTTCGAAAATGGTTGTCGATGTGCAAAAGTAGACAACGTTGTTGCTACAAAGAAATTCTTCGGAAGAGCTCAGAAAAAAGGTATCCTCGAAAGTGACTCGATGTTTTTGGCCGACAAGTGAGCAATCCATACCTCGATGTGAAGCTGGCAGGTTTTTTTGTGAAAAGAGGAAGAACAAGCAGCCAAAGTAGCGCCATATAATCACCAACAATAAGGCCAAAATGGCAACTAATCAGCAAGGTAATCAGCAAGGTGGTCGTTATTTGAGGGGAGGCTATTTGGTGGGGGGGGAGGGGCGATGAATTTGAAGGATACCTAATTTGGCATATTCCTGGCCGACTTTCTATAAAAAATAGGGAATGCAATATACCAAAATGATCAGCATGAAAAATGCTACATAACTAGTACAAAGACTCACAAGACAATAAGCAAATATAACAAAATTAAAGCCAAAACAATTTGACCCCAAAACCCCACAAAAAACCGTGCGCTTTTCGACGAGAATTCAGGTGGTTGTGGCCTGGTCTCGCAATTTTCTGAAAATTTTATACGGCATTTGCTGAAAATAAAAATTTCACGTAATAGAACACAGAAAACTGCATCATATACAAGTGCTAGATTCCAAGTAAGACTGTGTTTTCCGTTTTTTGGGCTGGTTGAAGAGAAACGACCATTTACGACCAAGTTTCCATCACCCTTCAACAATTCTCACAAAATGAGGGAAAACACAGGATATGACACAGTATACTTGTATATGATGCAGTTTTCTGTGCTCTAATACGTGATATTTTTATTTTTTAAATATGCCCTATGAAATTTTGAGAAAATTGCGAGACCAGGCCACAACTACCTGAATTCTCGTCGAGAAGCGCCCGGTTTTTTGTGGGGTTTTGGAGTCAAATTGTTTTGGCTTTAATTTTGTTATATTTGCTCATTGTCTTGTGAGTCTTTGAACTAATTTCGTTGCATTTTTCCTGCTGATCATTTTGCTATATTGCACTCTTAATTCTCTTTAGAAAGTCAGCCAGGAATATGCCAAGACCAAGTATCCTTCAAATTTCAAAACCAGGAAAATTACTGGTCTAGCCAATTCTCCTGTAATTTCAGAGTGACTTTTGTTAAATTTTTGTGCTGATTTTTTGCCTATCTTGTAGTCCTTGAATTTCTCTAGAAGTATTGACCAAGCATCACAGCTATGACATGCTTTGGAGCAGCTTTGAATGTCGAAATTAAAATGTTCATTTTAAAAATTAAAAGTACCGTATAAAAATACTGTATAATTAAAAATACTGTATAACCTATAATAATACACTCCCCCCTAATGTAGCTATTTTAGAATACGAGGGAGGGGACTCCCCTACATGCGTTCTCATCTTTATTTTTTAAGTTTTCCGCCTAGTTTCCGCCAAGTGTAAGGTCATCTATATCAAATTTGATGCGAAATAAATCAAAAATAGGATGATTCAAAAAAATTTGCTGGTCCACTTTCAAAAAAAAATTCAATTTTTTTAAAAAATGGTCTGATACTTTTTCTGTGGTGTTTTTACCATCCTTTGAGAAGTTTCGCTGAAAATTTTTTGCAAAAATTGGGGGACCAGGTTTTAAGGTGTCAAACACTTTGAAGGGCCAATTTAAGGTGTCAAACAATTTTGCTAGGTCCCCCAAGGCGATTTTACAAAATTTTCGCGGTGTCAAACAATTTTGCGCTCCCCAAATTGACCAAGGTCGCATTTAAGGTGTCAAACAATTTTGCGCTAAAGGCGATTTTTAAAAAGGTCGCATTAGGTGTCAATTAAAGGCGATTTTGCAAAAATTGATCGCATTTGTCAAACAAAGGCGATTTTTGCAAAAATTGCCTTGTCCCAAACAATAAAGGCGAAAATTGCCTTGAACATTAAGGTGTCAAACAATTTTGCGCTACCTTGGTCCCCCAAGGCGATTTTTTGCAAAAAAAAATTTTCGCGAAAATGCTCAAATGATCGTAAAAACACCAAAGAAAAAGTATTAGACCATTAAGGAAAAAATTAGAATTTTTTTTAAAGTTCTTAGTCCCCCCCCTCAGCTAAATCAGCTGCAAAAAGAAGGAAATCAGCTGCAAAAAAAAAGGCTTGCCCCTTTAAATCACCCCCTTTAAAAGGCATAAGTTTGGTGTGGGGTTGTTTGTGTTTAGGGTCGAATTTTTTTATGAATACTGTCAATAGAAACAACAATTGAATAGCAACTAACGGCAATCAGCATAGAGCTCAAATCAAACTTATCAAAAGTGCCAAGCAAGATTAACATTAAAGAAATTAAAAACCTTCTGAAGAGCATCATTCAATCGATGGTCGAATATCTTTAGAAAACTGACTGAGACTACGAGCATTATACCTTTTGTCACTTTTGGGTAGGGCTTTTTTTAATTATACGGTAAACACCGAAACTAGCACATATTAATAAGGTCTTACTTGAATGCTAGAGGCAAAGACAACATCCCTTAAACAAATGCATATTATATAGTTTTTAATGTCATTAACATATACCTGTTCCCATCATCACCTTCAAAATATTTCTTATTTATGCGTAAGAGGATTCAAGAAATTTCAACACTCGTAACTCTTTTAGGTTCTTTTTTTTAATATGTTTGCACACAAATCTATTTAGAGCTGCATAAGAAATTTTTCGGCATACAATGTCGAAATCATAAAATTTTTGATTTTGTCCTGAACTATAAAAAAAAATAAAAAAAAAAGTTTTCAGCCATTTGATGTTCTGAAAAAATTAACTAATAACAACCCAATTTTGCATACCGTATTCACTCTATTAACGAATCCGCCGCAAAGAAGTTCAGAAAAGGCATCAGAGAATGGATGGCCAAGGAATAGGAGCTAAAGCAACAAGCGTGAGTTTTTGTTTCTGCTTTAAGCATGTTTTCAAAATTTGTTTTTCTCAAGAGAAACAATTCCAGGGATCCAAAAGAAAGTGACTCGATGTTTTTGGCCGACAAGTGAGCAATCCATACCTCGATGTGAAGCTGGCAGGTTTTTTTGTGAAAAGAGGAAGAACAAGCAGCCAAAGTAGCGCCATATAATCACCAACAATAAGGCCAAAATGGCAACTAATCAGCAAGGAAATCATCAAGAAGTCGTTTAAGGAATAGTTTCATGTTGAGTTTGGATTTAATCTGGGGATTTTGTTTAGTTTTCAACCTGCGCAATTACTACAGTAACCAAGACAAATGAGAATGAAGGAAATGAGAATTTTAACCCATGGAATCCAGATTCAACAAAGAACTGAACATTCTTTGCAACATCAGTGCAAAGAACTAAACGAGATTGCCGCAACGACTCGGAGACAATAGATTCCCGAAGAAGGCAAGCTGCAAGAAGAAGAAGAAAGAACAGAGCAAAACCTATAAGAGATTAATAAAGATGACATGTTTGTTGATCAGTTTTTGTAAATTTTGATGTATAAAAATGTTAACTACAAATTATTATTATAGGGGTGGGAAATTATTAGAGGGTGTTGAGTTCATAGAGTGAATACGGTCTGTCTCCTTGCAAAAAAATTTAAATTTTGAAGACTTTTTTGCATTTTTTTGGAAATAAAAAATTGAACATTGACCAACCTTGATCAAGTGTATCAAAGCCTGTTCGGGAGTGATTGAAGTCACTCGTCTTTGACGTTCTCCAAACAAATTTTCAGTGCTGATCAGTGGATTGACACTCATTCTGCAAAACAACCAGTGAAACTTCTTTAGAATAAAACCTCTAAACATATTTAGAGATGGCGAAGATCGATACATAATCCGCCGAAATAGTCTAAATTATTAACAAAAACATCGCATTTGCCTTCCCAGACTCCACCGAAACACGTCTACCGAAACAATCAGAAATTGATTTAGCTTAGAAATATTTTTTTTATTTTTTTTAAAAGTCTTGTACTCAGAATGATTGTCGGATGTTTGTGCTTTTTTCGGTAGTGCGAACTTATAAAAATAAAAAGTTGGAAAATAAAATCAATGAAATTGATGTTTCCCTATGTTTCGGTGGATTTTCACCGAGACGTACCGAAACACCAATTTCATTGATTTTATTTTCCAACTTTTTATTTTTTTCTAAAGAGAGGGGGGCGGCTTGTTTTTAAACTGATAGGCACCGCAAAAATTTACGCCACGTTTCTCAAAAAGTACCCCCGACGAAAATTCGGCCATGAAGCACTTTGCATGTACAATTATCGACGCCCCGCCCATTAATAGCTTCTGCTGTATAGTCTACCAGATAACTAAAAGCTACAACGTTTGACCCCACCCAGTAATTTTGACCCTACTGGCTAATGAGGGAACAATAAGGTCAATTGTTCTTGGCTATTTTTAGGCTGCCTTACCTAAGTTTAAAAAAAAGACTCTATATGCATTTTTGATCAAGAGTCTTGCTCGGAATCATGTCTAAGGAAAGTGAGTGCGCGCATCTGGGGGCTTGGGGGCTTGGAGTTGGCGGTGGCCTATTGCAGGAAATACGGTAAAATATTTCTAAGCTAAATAAATTTCTGATTGCGTCGGTAGACGTGTTTCGGTGGAGTCTGGGAGGCAATTAAAGTTTGTCGCAACTTCAGTTCACCTAAGTTCAGTTAAGGCAATGGAGGCCACTTACAATAGAGGCGTGAAGTACAAAGTCAAAGCGTGAACTCAGCGAGAAAATTAAGATTTATAATGACCGAGAATTTCTTTTTATCATGTAAGAGCAAAGCTGAGTTTTTGCCGTCGCCTGCATGTATCAGTACCATGCATACTCGCACGGTCAAAACTTGCACGGCGCGGCGGCCTTTTTTAAAAATCAGTGGTAGCGGTGGAAAAAGAGGCGGCGGCAGTAGCGGCGGGTCAAAAAAGAGCGGCGGCGCGGCGAGGAGCATAATTTGAAAAATACGGCGGAAAAGTCGGTGCCAAAATTAATAAAAGAGCGGAAAAAGGCAAAAAAATTTACAGCGAGATTTTTAAGGCATTTTAAGACAATAAATTGTCTTAAATTGAATAGTTTGATCAAAGTGGCGGGTTAAGAAAAAAGAGCGCTAAAGCAGCGCAGGGTCAAAAAAGAGCGGCTCAAAGAATTTAAAAAACGAGCTGCGGAAACAGCAACCGGTTCAAAAAATGAGCGGCGGCGGCGGATCAAAATTACAGCAGTGATCGGCGCGGCGAGCGGCGCCGCTCGTGCAAGTATGTTACCATGGCCTGCCATGGTCGATTCTCGTTGAAACCGTTCATAAAAATTTTAAATGGATAAATTGAAAAGGTTGTACCAGGCATAGAACAATCAAACACAGCTGTTTTTTTAACACTCCGTCCAAACCATCCAAGTCGAGATATCTGCTCATGCAACTTTAACAAACAGGCTTCTGCAGTGTTTAGCAAGACTCTCAAAAATATTAATTAAAATGGTGGAGTAATTTTGTGTCACCCTGTATATTTCAACCTATCAAAGTGGATAGCGCTGACAAAAACTGTAACGACAGTCGGCAAACTAAACACATGTTATCCAAAGTCTGTAAAAGTAAAATTTTTAACAACAATCAAATTAAGTGAAATCTATGGTCAATTTTGGTTTTTCAGCTGCAAGATGATACTAATTTCATAGTTTTTAAATGGAGGAAAAATAATAACTTTTGGACATTTCAGAGTGATAGGGCAAAAAAATAAGGCCTGGATTGAGGGAAGCTTTTATTGATGATTTCATTTCCATTTCATGCTGTAAATTTTGCAAAAGAAAAGGAATCTGAGTATACTTCCTCAAATAAAACTAAATCGTTTTTTTTGAACAAAACAAAGAGTTTTATTTCACAAAGAAACCTTTTAAAATTGGCCTTTCTTTGGTTTTCTGTAAAAAATAGAGTTTGTATAAAACTTGAGGGGTGGGCGCTTACTAGAGGGTACTTGTGCTGTTTAAGGCCCCCTTATTTTTTTGGATTTTTGTTGCAAAAAAAAATGATTTTTTACGACTTTTATTTACATGTAATACAATTATTAACTTATGACTTAAAAAAAGCGACGGCTGGAGAAAAAAATGAGACAAAAAATACAAACACAATACAAACAAAATCACTTTTTTGCAACCAAAGTCCCAAAAATAAGGGTGTCTTAAACAGCACAAGTACATATTAGAGCATGAGCTCTAATTAGAGGAAATACAGTATGTCATTAGAAAGCCTGTGATCTGCGCTTTCTGTAAAACTAAGAATCAAATTGATCAATGAAAAAAATTGGCGAGATCTACCTCTTTAAAGTTGCATGAGCAGAAATCTCGACTTGGATGGTTCAGAAGGGCAGCTGACCCGCCGATACCAATTTTGGCGCTACCGGAGTATACCCCCCAAATGAAATTTTTTTTGAACTTTTTCAAAACACCATTTTAAGCATTTTTAAGCATTTCCTACACGCTGAACACGATAACAAAGGTGTTTTCACCTACTTTTTTCTATAAAAAGTCGATTTTTTAAAATTTTGAATTTTGGTATTTTTAGTTGATTTCTGTTTATTATAACTTAGTAAATCAGATGTTGAGGGTACCTTGACCCCAAAAAGATGGAATTTGAGCATAGTAAAACATCCAAATGGTCGAAATTTCAAAATGCCCAAAACTCAATTTTTTATTGACCAGAACACAAAAATAATGTCTCTTTCGAACTTCTGAGGTGATTTTAGGTTGATATAGGGTGTTTGGAAACACTTTAAAAAAATTTCATTTGGGGGGTATACTCCAAAAAAGCTTTTTTCCGGTAGGGTCCCAATTTTTTTGGATTTTTTTACCATCGTGTTCAGCGTGAAATTCTTCGATAGGGCCCATATTTCTCACACTCCGGCAGCGGAGTGTTAACAGAATGGCAAGAACGTGGATTTCATAAAAAAGTTGGATCACTCTGTACTATTATTACCTGGTGTTTGTGGACGCTACTGAGAAAGCACTTTCTGTCTCAAAGCGTTCTCTGGAGCTAGAGATTTGCTCGTTACTGAGTTCTGAACTCGGGATACGAATAATGTTGTTAACCATCTAGAATTATTGACTTGGTTCAACAGAATGCAGGTTATAATCAATTTACTTTGGTTACTTATGTCTTTTTCTCCAGACTTTCTTATCAGCTAATATTGATTTTTAGTTGGCTTTTTCTCAACAAGAGGTAAGGCATGCCATTTATGCTGAAAAATTACTATCATTAAATTTTGAAAGGCTTCTTGAAAGAGGATGGTCATTCAAATCTTCTAAATTTCAAATATGAAAAAATTGGCTTTTTCTGAAAGAGGTACTAGCTAAATGGATTAAACGGGATAAAACCTATGAAAGGCGATAACAAAAAAGCTTCCAAAGCTTCAAAAATCTCTGTGTGATTCATTTATAAATGATTTTAGACGCGCAGCGCGAATTCTCGGGCGCAAATCTTGCAGTTCAGTTTTCACGTTCTCTCATCTAACAATCTATTGAGTCACAATTGTTTTGGTGCTTATCTTGGTGTGCAAATCGTGTGGCAAAAAATATGTTGTTCGTAAATCATCTGTCACAAATCTTATTGTTCATGTCTTCCCACGCCATCCTATTCAATCTAAAAGCAGAATGGAATCATCAATATCATATTGGTTTCTTCCCTTCAAATAAACCCTCACAATACCTATGTTTTTGTTTTCGCATTTGCGTTTCCTGTCGCAGGCTTGCTTTAGCTATAGGCTGGACTGCAACTTATATTGCAGTTTTCTAATCACTTTTTTCCACATCCTTATGTATTTTAATTAGCATGTGAGGTCTAAAATAGGGGTGAAGCAAACTCTAGTCAATTTATCTCAGTCCCCCAACCCAATTTTTTAAATGTATTTTAATTCTTTTAATTAACATTTTAAAAAAAGTCAAAAAAATAAATAAAAAATGTTTAAAAAACTAGATTGGGAGCTAAGAAAAACTGACCGGTGGTGGTTTGAATTAAATGAATTTTAAAACAATAAGAGATAACCAAAAGGCAGACACAGAAAGACACTCTTCTTCTTTGCTTTACTTGGTCTAGCGGAGCCATAGAAGGACTGGCAAACAACAAAAACATCAAAAAAATTTGAATTTCCGCATTTTCTGTAAGAGATATTTACCTATGAGCTGCACACCGAATAATTTTGACAAAAAATTTCAAATGACCTTAAAAATTTTTTCATTGTCTTAATAAGACGGCTCTGTCTTGGAATACGTTTCCATTTTTTCCACCACGCTCGATCCCTTCCTTCTACGATTGTACTGCGCTTGCAGATGCAGGTTTCATCGATTTCGACAATAAAGAAGCATCCGCCAATAGATTTTTCGTTATTGCAAAAGCTAAATACAATAAATAAATAAATATGATTTTCGTCCTAACAGAACGAAACGCTTACTTCTGACATGTTTGACGGCAGAGATTTAGCCAATCAATCACGGTATTCTAGTTTAGTTGAAGCTCTCGACAGACGTGTTTGTTATCAAAGTCGACAGACCACATATAACACAAAATAAGAGCATTCGACAATGAAAGCTTTGACTTGGCGAAAATGGACTCCGACCTTATTGACCTTGTTGAACACGGAACACCTTTTGACTTGCTTTGACTTACTTTTGACTTTGACTGTTTTGACTTACTAACAAGGGATCCACGCTAACTGTCAACTCACTCACGGCGGCATTTCTGAAAGTTTTATCGTGTAGTCCATAGTCGATTTACTAGTGTAGCCATGAGATTTTCCGGACAGAAAGAAAATTTTTGAGTACGAAAATGTGTAAAAACGTGAAAATTTTGCCTTGGTCCCCCTATGGTTTTTTTTAATTTTTTAAAATTCGTTTGGTTTTCGAATAGGCTTATTTGAATAGGCTTAGGCTTAGGTTTTTTCTTGGATGTGCATTTCGCTTTCAGAACTTTATTTTTTCAAACTTTATTTTTTCAATTTCAAAGGCAAAAAATGGAAACGTATTCTAGGATAAAGCCGCAATAACACCAAACAATGTTTTAAACACGATCATGA
The DNA here is from genome assembly GCA_029231635.1 of Ditylenchus weischeri. Lineage (NCBI taxonomy): Eukaryota > Metazoa > Nematoda > Chromadorea > Rhabditida > Anguinidae > Ditylenchus > Ditylenchus weischeri. The sequence continues at coordinate 134,782 of JAMRYI010000342.1, forward strand.
GAAGATATCCATTTTTTATCTTTTTTGGCTCAATACATAATTTACCGCCTAGCTACTGTTTTCCCTACCTACAGAGATGGTCGACTTAGCTGTCTAAAGCTCTTAAAATTCTGTCCATCAATCTATTTGAGTATTGAGGTTCTTAAAAGCTAATAACATTTAAAAATAATAAAAAGGCGCAGATTCAAAAAATTACAAGAGAAGTCCCAAGAGAAGTAAGAGAAGATCCCGACAAAATAATTTTGGGTAAAAATTTGTTTGTATCGCGGGTATATCTGTCTCGCGACACAAAAACACCGTGCTTCGCGAGACATGTTACGTGAATTTGTCTCGCGAGACATGAAACGTGTCTCGCGGGAGTCTGACGAGGGCTAGAGAAAGAGTGGAACTGAGCCCACTTTTTTGGTTTAATTACCTAAGTTTGAGGTACTTGAGCGTTCCTGCCCATATCATAGCGGCGGAATTGGAAATTTTGGAATGCACTGTCTAAAAAGGCGGTGCACATATTCAATCAAGTTTGGGTGTAGTTTTTAAGTGTTACGATACAGATTGAAAGGCTGTAGTGAACAAAGACAACCATTTTTTCTGCTAACCGGATAAAATCACAACTCTAAAGGCCGGTCCACAATGCTGGCTGCAGCGTGTGGCTGTGGCTGCATAAGGTGGCCACAATGCACGCCACACTCTGCAGCCACAGCCACACGTCGCACGCTGCAGACACACGCCACAGTGTGTCCACAATGTGCAGCAAAGTGGCCGTTCTCTCAAATCGAGGTTTGACCTATCTTGACCTATCTTTAACGATGACTAAGATCTGTTTGCGGCATTAAACTCGAGATGTAGTAAATAATCAGGTGATCTCTGAACCCTAGTTCTTTGAGGAAATCCACATAAACAAATCACATAAAAGTCTGCTAGCTTTGTGATTTATGTCGTTAGACCTCCTCTTTTATTTCTAATCACATATACAAAGCCAATATAAAGGTAGCCAATGGTTCATCTCTTTCAATCCAAACAAATGATGCAATTCTCTTTTTTATTGCTATGTATAATCGGATGGCACAGCATAAACTATTGTTTAGCTCATTGCTCTGGTAAATTAGATTACGGTTGCGGAGAAGGTGCTAGTCCAGAATGTGTACCTAGTGCTTGGAGGTGTGACAATGTCAAGGACTGCTCTAATGGCAAGGCAAGTTATAGAATGTAGGTTGTTTAGGCTACTACCTATAAATAAGTATGGTAGAACAGTAGTGGGCTAAACTACACAATCTTGAACTCGCTCAAAATCAACTTTTAACTACTTTTTCGATGTTTTAAGTAGGGTTGGATTCGGTCGGTTAACCGAAAACCGGGCTTAGCAAAATACCGGTTTATTTGCGACAAAAATGAACCAAAAATCAGTTACAGGTGGGTTAATCGACCGAAAATTTTTGAACCGGCTTTGAAAAAACCGGTTTTTTAAAACCGACCGAATCCAACCCTAGTTTTGAGGGTCGAAACGTGTAAAAAACCATGTCTCTAGGGCGCGGACGACCATTTCTAGAAAAAAAAGGCTAAAAATCGACTTTTTGCCTTGGGGACCCGATGCAAGCAAACAGCATAAAAGTCCACCACAAACCAAAAAAAAATTCAATTAATTCAGTTCACAAAAATTGATCTATATTGATAAAAACAATTTCGAGTCAGACAACTCGAAATCGAGTGACCTAGGCTTTGAGTTGCGGGGTAGCATACTCAAAATTTTATTAAAAAATACCCATAAAAACATCAAAAAAGGTCAAAATTTTTGATAATTCGAGTTAACTGTGTAACAATCCTATATATATACCTGGGGGACCAAGGTGAACCAACCTGGAAGGGTACCTACATACCCTAAAACATAGAATTTGAACATAGTTCTGTTAACTGGAGCCTACCGCATACAGAAACTCTGGTATGCATACATGTTTTATGCATTTACAGTCGCTTTCGAGTGACTAAGGTATGTGGTGTGCGCATCTCAACCCCAAGCCACCAAGCCCCCTGCGCCTCTGAAGGGGGTGCAGGGGCTTGAGTTAGAGATGCACACTCACTTACCTTAGACATGATTCCGAGTTAAACTCTTGATCGAAAATGCATGAAGAAGCTCTTTTTGCCCAGCTCCAGTGACCGAAACAGGGTAGAATACCCTTAAGTAAATAAAAAGCTATGTATCCAGCTATCCTTTAGTACCCTTTACCTTGGTCCCTCAAGGCAAAAATTCAATTTTTAAACAAAAAAAAATTCCAGAAATGGTCGTCCGCGCATCAAGAACATGTTTTATACGGGTGCGCGACAATTCACCACCAGGACAATTCACCCCTAGGCCGATTCACCCTCAACGACTCACCCCCAACGACAATTCACCGCCGTTACTTAATGCGATTCTACGCTGTCATAGTCACCAGAGCTAGATAAAAAGAACCTCTATATACGTTTTAACACACTCAACTTGCAGCGTGTCCAAGTTAAACCAACTCAGAATCTCAAATTTAAATGATGATTTTATAGGAATAGGATCAATGTGGTCTTATCCTTTATTCGCAATAATTAACTGAAACACAATTTGGGCCATCTTACTTGTTGCTTGGTTTGAATATTTGTTGGTTTGAAAAACACGTTTGAGTTAGTCCTGACATTAGCTGGCCTACCCTGAGCCTAAGCCAAAAAAAGAAATGGCTTGTTCACGTACTTCAAGTTTGAGATCGAATTTTCGGCCACGTAAACGGCCACGCGCATTTTTCACTTATTTGTAAATCATGTTTAAACGACTCCCAAGTAACTTTCATATGCTAAAAACGATAAGAAAGGTGGTTTCCGTAATTTTTCTACACAAAAAAATGGATTTTTTCCAAAAAAATTTTTGACAAAAATTTGACATTTTGCCTTGTGGGACCAAGGTAAACCACCTTATGTAAAGGTATTATACCCCGTATTGGTCACTGGAGCTGGGCGAAAAGACTCTCTAAATGTATTTTTGATCACGAGTCTCACTCGGAATCATGTCTAAGGTAAGTGAGTGCGCGCATCTCTAACCCAAGCCCCCTGCGCCCCTTCAGAGGCGCAGGGGGCTTGGTGGCTTGAGGTTGAGATGCGCACACCACATACCTTAGACACAAATCACTCGAAAGTGAGTCCGGATGCATGAAAAAAGCATGCATACCAGAGCTTATTAATGCGGTAGGCCCTAGTTGACAAAACTATGTTCAAATTTGATCTTGTTTAGGATATTCAACTAAGTAATTTTTTAGTTTCGCTTAGCTAAAAAAAGCAATGGAAAAAATTTTTTTTTTGAAAAAATCCATTTTTTATGTAGAAAAATTACGGAAACCCCCCTTTCTTATCGTTTTTAGCATATAAAAGTTACTTGGGAGTCGTTTAAACATGATTTACAAATAAGTGAAAAATGCGCCCCCCTCCCAAGTAAATAAGTGCCGAAATTAGGTGGCTACCCAACTTCCTGTAAATAGGAAAAGCATTTGATGCTGTATAGGCTGGTGCTTGGTTGTGATCAACAAGGGACTATTCATTTAGGGGGGCCTGGCTGCTTTGAAACTAAAATGCTGGGGCAGTCAGCTAGGTTTTTGTGCAAAAAGAGGGGGTTCGAGCAGTTTTTAGAGTAAGAAAAGATTAAAAAAAAGCAGGAAGAGATGTCAAAATAAGGCAAAACACACAACCAAAAACAAAAATTGGCTTTTTAATTTAAATTATTGTATTTTTGGTTGCTCCGGCAAAAATTGAATCTGTAGAGCTTGCAGGAGTTAAGAAAACGCAATAAAAAGCTTTGCAAAATATTCGCTCTTGGTCAAGTTACAGGTCCCTAAAGTTAAGGGGGTGAGACGGGTGAGCCATTAGTGAAAATTCGGTAGTATATTGTCAGCACTCCACCTAGCAATACTGCGTCCACTTGTTCATTGTACTATCAAAGACCAGTTTGATTGGGTTTGAAGGGGTGAGACGGGTGAGCCATTAGTGAAAATTCGGTAGTATATTGTCAGCACTCCACCTAGCAATACTACGTCCACTTGTTCATTGTGTCCGGACTATCAAAGACCAGTTTGATTGGGTTTGAAGGGAGACAGGTGAGCCATTAGTGAAAATTCGGTAGTATATTGTCAGCACTCCACCTAGCAATACTACGTCCACTTGTTCATTGTGTCCGGACTATCAAAGACCAGTTTGATTGGGTTTGAAGCAAAATTAGGCAATTTCTAGGCAGTCCTGCTCTTTGTTGCGTATCTAGAATGTCTATTGCAACTTAAATCCTTGTGATTTTTTAATTCTATCAGAAGGTAATAACTTATCTGGAATAACCTCGAAATTCTCGAAATTCACACACCGTCAACCTTCCCTATACCGTACTTCTCTGTATGACGTACCTGACCGCTGGTCAACATTTAATTGGTCTGACTAAGATAAAGTCAGATACACCCTCTATATAGCTTTTGTCATATCTAGTTTAGACTAGATATAATGCAAACATCGGTCCGTATCACCATTCTCGTTATCCTCCTATTAGATAGGGTGGAGTGAAATCGACTGGGTTGGAAAGAGTATAATTTATCCACTCTGTCATCTCCCTCCGACCTTCTCTTGAGTCTTTGAAACTCGAAAACAAAAGAATAGGCTGAAAAAATCAAAACTGACTTATTGTGAGTGACAAGGCTGTACCGGAAAATATCGGATATCAGATAATTTCTCAAAAAATTAGAAAAAAAATTTGAAATTTTTTTTCCAAAAAAATCATCCGAAAATTCACCATTTTTTCGGATATCGGATGTCAAAAAATGCCGGATATCGGATATCCGGTGCAGTGAGTGACTAATAATTACGATGTGCGTGTATGCAGCTAGGCGAAATATCTATTTAAATGCCCCTTTAGACTATATAGTTGTAGCAGATCAAGCATTAGTTATGAGGATGTCTGAAAAGTTAAAAAAATCGTTGCTCAAACTTGCTCAGAAAATTTATAATCAAAATTTTGATGTGATTTTGATTATTTTTTGATTATATTTGAAAAAATACTCGTTTGAAAAATTTTAGTTGATTTAATCAATTTTGTATAATTTCTTCACCATGGTTTCTGGTAGTTTCTGAAAAAAAACGAAAAATTAATATAAAATTCAAGATTTTTATCCATGAAAGCAAAACTCATGTTATCAATGATCAATTATTACCAGGTGTCCTATATTCAGCAACCTTGTTTTGATTTACAGGGAGTCGAATGAGTCATTTGAATAAAGTGATATTGGTGAGTTTGGTGTGATTTTATCGGCGCAGAACTCTTATATCGAATAAAAAAAAGATCTCGACAGAAGGCGGGAATTAAAAAAGTTATGTCAAAAATTCACTCGGGTGTTTACAATGGCCCACCCTGTATATTGGTAACATTTTCAATTTTTGTATCAAAAAAATTCACTTTTGAACCCACTTCTATCTAATTCTAGGACGAAGTCAATTGCAACTATATATTCTGCCCCACAAACACTTTCAAATGCAAGAGTCGAGAGTGTTTGGCCCCTTCTACTAAATGTGATGGAAAAGAAGATTGTGCAGACGGATCTGATGAGGCCTTTTGCGATGTGCAATCCTCTTCTACTAACCAGAACTATCAAAACCAACAGCAAGACAATATTGAAGAACAAGGAGGAGAGATCTCACTGGATTCTTCTGCTGAGCACAGTTCCCAGGTAACCACTCCAAGCACAGCTTGGCGTAATCAACGTGGAGAGCAGGACTGTGTATCCCGACACAACAAACCAGTGCTCAACTTCACAGGCACTTACATGGATGAGGGCAACAAAATAGAGGGACACCGAATGTATGTGGCCGTGGATGAGGGTCAAAAGAAGGTGTTCACTTTGGAAGAAGCATTTGACAGAGATGCTTGGAGATTAGTGCAGTATCTGGCTGGAAAATTAAGATAGAAGGCACCACATTGCACCACACGGCACCCAAAGAGATGCTATATAACCCTAGCCCAAGAATTAGAAATTTGGTTGAAAAATAAAAATTGTGCCAACTCGAAAATTTGATCCCTTCTCTTCGCCAACAAAAGATACACAGCCGACTGCAAAAAACTCTTTATTATTCCACAAACAATCAATTTACATCACAAAAGCATTTTCATTCCGATAATCTACTAGTCCAAGACGAGCTTAAGAAACATATTTCTCACTTTTTCTTCTTTTCTTTGGCGGCCTTCAACTGAGCACGCTTACCCGAGCCAGGCGGTGGATACACAACTTTTCCTTCCTTCGTTCTTAGCTGGTCCTGAAAACAAACAGAAATCACGATTAAGTAAATTTTTAAAAGCAAATCAGGGCTACCGTAAATGCTCTAATTATACGCCACTCTAATTTCGAGCGGTCTGAAATTTCTGTTTTTATTTACTGTTTGAGCCCTGTAAAAAGTGCCTGTGAGGGATTTAAAAAATCTAACTGTTTGAGCACTGTAAAAAGTGCCTTGAGGGATTTAAAAAATCTAACTGTTTGACCCCTGTAAAAAGTGCCTGTGAGGGATTTTAAAAATCTAACAGGCACTTTTTACAAATTTCAAATTTCTTTCAAATTTCTTTCAAATTTCAAACCACTTGAAGTTTGAAAAAATCGCAGGGTTCTAATTAGAGCATTTACGGTAGTTTAATACAGGTAGAAATAAGTGTTACACTTTTGAGTTTTTGGTTTAAAAGGTTAGGTCTTACTGCGCACACATTTAGATCCCACTCAAAATGTCTATGGAAAGACCTTTATACTCAAGCACAACAGCGCTACCCAAAAAAGTAGACCAACCTGAACTTGAGCCCAAAGGACATGTTCTTCGAGAAAGACTCCATGAAGCGTCAACATCTTCGTCAGATAATGGAACATCGGCTGATTGGGAAAGTAGGCGATGCTTTTGTCTTCACGCTGCTCCCACGGCTCCTGAGACATTGTGTCGACGACCTTCATTGAAACCACATTTGTCTTCCTGGTTACCTACAAATAGATAATATGGAAGAACCCACGCAATAGAATTTTTCTAAAATCCAACCTCGCCAAAGATTTTGTTAGACATAAACGTCATTCTTTTGCCATAGCTTGTGTCGGAGTTGAGCCCTCGTGCGTTCAATGCGATCCTGGATGCCACATAACGACCAGCCATTGCGAAGAGACTTTTTAGAACGAACAAGCGAAATTCTTATGCCTAGAAAATGTTGGATAAATTTATCAGATGATGTTTATTAAATTCTATTCTATATTTTGAATACTGATCTAACAGCACTTTACATACAATCCAATCAAACCAACTTTTTATTGCAATTATAAACAGGTAAAGTTGACAAAAGAGGTAGAAACAGATTACCGTATTTACTCTATTAAACGGGCCCTCTTTATTAAACGGGCCCCCTACGGGATGGTTAAAAAATAAACGGGCCCTCTCTAATAAACGGCCCCCTGTACTGAATTAGGAAATAAGAAGTACCAACTATGCTGAGAGATACCAACTAGGTATTCGAAGAAAACTGTTTATTACATCAAGCAAGGACAATTAAAATATCAAACAATAACATTTCATCATCTCTAGCATCTTGAACTCCACGTCGAGTTGCGGATCGCTTACTGGCCGACCACCACCATCGAGTCTTTTACGTTTGTATCCACGGCGTCCATTCCTAAAATATGCACTAAGTATCCAAGTCACAAGTAACATTAAACTCACGCTTTTTGCTGTATGTCTCTATCTTTTTCCATCCATTCTTGAACACGCCCCCTAGAGACATCAAATTTCTTTGCAGCTGAGTGAATTGAAGTCTTCTTTACCCATTGGATTGGTTCAAGCTTTGTTGCTGTTTCATTATTCCGATATCGACGCTTGCGATTGACAGGGGCTCCCTCATCATCGTGCAGCTGTAACTCTTCAACCTAGAAATTAAAAAGATTACCAACCGCAGAAAATACCTAGTAAAGAAAAAGAAAGCTGACCTCGCGATCACAACCATCTGATCCTCTTTGCTCTTCCTCTTCTCACAGAATGACTTTGCGTTCGAAATTGTAGTTTGCTTCTTGCATCGCCTCTCTCCGCGCTTTCTGATGCGTTCGAGACACGCTGAAGCATGTTTGGAAAATAAACGGGCCGTCTGTGTTAAACGGGCCTCTCTAATAAACGGGCCCCCTACGGGAGGGTTGAAAAATAAACGGGCCGGCCCGTTTAATAGAGTAAATACGGTATGCATATATCCACAGGGCAAAAGTAGAATAAAACCATGATGAATTTCGGTTATTGCGAAGGTTTCGAGAAGAAACTGGCAAGTCCTTTAGTCCCTTTACTTGCACTTTTCAATTGCTTCACAGCTCTGCTAACTTTTTGTACTTTCTGAAAAACTTTTATTGTAAAATTTTAAGTGAAAATATTGTCATTTGCGCTTTTTAAAAAAATCATTTTGTGCAATATGGTGAAGCCTTTACCGTAAAGGTGGAAAATATAATTATCTAAAGCTGAGTCCCTAATGACGAATCTGAGCCCTCATTCCAAACCCTCACTAAAATCCGCACCATCACTCCGAACCCTCACCTATCCCCAATAAAAAAACGTATCCGAACCCTGTATCCTCACTCGAATCCTCACTATTCCAAACCCTCACCCGTCCCCAATAGACATAATTTTGGAAGACAAATGCAAACACAAACTTTCAATCGAATACTTTTGAAACAAACTTTTGACGCAGTTCACCACTGCGTTTTTTTCAATTCATTTGGATTTTCAAATCTCAGTTTAACCTTAGTGTCTTTTTTAACTCACACTTGGTGTGATTTTCTCAAAATTATTTTTAACTAGAGTGTTTGACCACTCAAGTGAGTAGTCTGTTTCAGTATCCGCCAACAGAATCCTCCTTGTGTAAGCGCCTTAAAACATCAAATTTGATGTTGAGCATCAAAGTGACCTGTATTTGACTTCACACACCTCTTTTCATATAATTTGTATTCTTATCTCAGATGTTTTTACACCGTCTTGTAGATGAGATTTTTCTGTATCGATTGAGTGGTCAAACACTCTAGTTAAAAATAATTTTGGAGAAAATCACACCAAGTGTGAGGTATAAAACCGTGGTTTGACCACTCAATCGATACAGAAAAATCTCATCTACATGACGGTGTAAAAACATCTGAGATAAGAAAACAAATTATATGAAAAAGAGGTGTGTGAAGTCAAATAACGGGTGACAATAAAGTTCCCGCACAAAAGTTTTTTCCCAATTATTGTACATTTGACATTATCATTTATATGAGATCTATAAACCATTTTGTAGCCCTGGATCTCCTCTACAAAATGAGTTATTACACATAAATTTTATTCATCAAAGTGACCACCATTTGCATTGATACATTTCTTGAGACATTTTGGAAAATTGTCAATGGCTTTCTGAATCATTTCTTGTGGAATCTCGTCCCATTCTTTCACCAGTGATTCTTTGAGCGAAGCTATTGTCTTGTGTGACTTTGAGCAGACTTTAGACTGGAGATACGGCCACACAAAGTAGTCCATGACAGTGAGATCGGGTGAGTTGGGCGGCCAGTCACCGCTGATAGTCGTATTTGCGCCCCAATGAGATTTCTCTTGGTTTTTTGACCTTGCTCATGATGTCGTATAATTCCTGCTCGCAGATCAGCCATTGTTGTGATATCAATATACCGTTTTGTAGAGGAGATCCAGGGCTACACAACGGTATATAGATCTTATATCATGATAAGATAAAAGATAAAATAATTGGGAAAAAAACTTTTGTGCGGGAACTTTATTGTCACCCGTTACATTCAAGCCTCGTCTTAACGAACCCCCACTTAAAAAAACCTCCAACTTAACGAAACTCTGAACTTGTTTGAATAAAATCTAGTATGTCTTACCTCCAACTCAACGAACCCCCGACTTAAAGAAACCTCCATCTTAACGAAACTTTTTTTAAATTTGCAAATAAGTGTACCCTTGACTTAACTAGTTAAACTTCGTCTATGGGGACCGGAAAAGAGTTTCGTTAAGTTAGGGGTTTCGTTTCACCAGCGCCTTCGGCTCTCGAAACATCCTGTACGATTTCGTATGTAAAACAATTATGTTTTTGAGGTAAATACGCGTGTATAGGAGTAGCATAAACATACACGTAACCACCAATTCATCTACACTAAGAAAGTCAAGCATTGCCGCCTCAGAGTCAATCTCACGAGGCTGTTGTTCGTTAAAAACTTGTTCCCAAACCCCGGACTTAACGAACCTTCGACATAACGAAACCTCCAACTTATCGAAACTCTTGTCCGGTCCCCAGAGGTTTCATTAAGACGAGGCTTAACTGTATAGGTAATTTTAATACTCAGCATCAAATTTGATACTTTGAGAACTACAGGGTGTGGCAATTTTATTTAGCGTATAGTCGAACCTGGATAACCCGACACAAGAATCACATTTGGCGAAAAATTTCATAAATCGAAGTAAAAAAAGTGTCGGACCCAAGACGGGAAGGTGTCGGGTTATCCAGGTTCGACTGTACTTGTTTTAGCCATAACTTTTTAAATGCGCGGTATTTCAGCGAGATATTTTCTCTTTCTTCTTCTTCTTTTTTTGTTCTTTTGGTAAATTTTTGGTGTTTGGACTTAATTAGCCACACTGCTCATCAAAAAGCGAATGATAATTTTGCCATAACATACAACCAACTTACCTTTGCTGGTTCATTTTCCTGTTCCTCCTCTTTTTCAACTGCTGACCTTTTAAAAGCCCTAGGAGGCTGCACAAAGATTTCTGGATCTTTGATTTTTAATCGTCCTTTTAAAATAATTGCAGTGGATTCAGGCAAGTAATCACACAGTACTCCAAAAGTGTAGCGTTTTAGCACTTCTTCTAAAATGTTATATTTACCAACAATTCTAATCAAACCAAGCGCTGACCATTGATCGAAATATTTTTGTTCAGATTTCCATTTTTCGCAAGAGAGTTCATCAATACATTGAATCGTTTCTCCAACCATTTCATCAAACAGTCCTCGTTATATCGGTAATATACCTCGTCTTCAAGCTCTATAAAAAGTTCACAATTAAAAAAAAATGATTTTCTCTAGCAAACCTTTGAATTCTGCGGCAATTTTGAGAGCTGACAAAAGCTTCTTACTTTTTGCTAATAGTCTGATGGCTGGATATACTGTTTCCCCTTCCAGACAGTCATCCAGGGTCACATAGCGCTTCTGAATAATAAGCAATTGGTTTAAAAAAGCCAGTTTGCTAATATGATAGTGTAGTCAAAATGGAAATTTGATGTTTCTGAGGTTTCATAGCTCAGCCGTTTATGTCATTTTACTAATCTGAAAAATGTTTTTACCTATTCTCCAGGTATCAAGGTAAAGATTCTCGAGCATGTGATATAAATAATGGAATTTTAGAAACGGATCATGTACTTCAATTGAACTCTGACACTATCTGCTAGCTTCACAAGTTCAAAATACTGTTATGTTTTTTTCTAATTTTACACATTATTCAAAACCACAATGCCAAAGTATGGACTGAATGCCAAATTTTTAAAGACTTTTTTCTAATTTTTTTAGATCATTTGACTCTGCCTATTAGAATTGCTAATGCCATAAATCCTCAAATAGGCTACCTCCGCAAACTTAACACGCAAAGGGCTGAGTGTACTAACGGTAGCGAAATGCTCAGCGAGTCTCGCTGAGCATGTTTACAAAAATGGAAAATTAAAAAAGTCACTTTTTCGCCACTCCAGGTGCTCGAGAAGCATGGTCCTTTTCGTTACCTGGTCTCCACCTAGGTATGTGAACGTTTAGTGTCGGTGCTTACTTAAATTGGTATCTCGGCAGTACTACTAATAGTGCAAAATGACCGCGAGGAGTTGTGCTATCTATTGAATATATGTGAGTCGATGTTTGTTTTCAAAAGATTGCTAACCCACCCATTGTTCAACAAAAGTCCACTTGCCCGAAATTCCTATCTTTGACCCAAACTTTGCTCAAAAGTTTGAAATTTGACATTTTCTATGCTTTCTTGGTCATAAAAGATGGAGAATTTCCTCAGCTACAAGATGGTAATTTTTAGTTCCAGCTTTAAGAGCAAAACTGTCAGAAATAACAGGAGAATAGGGTCAGTCATAAAATTTCCTATATAGAGGTTTTCCAAATTTCAAGTATTTTACTTATCTTTTTCATTATCTTTTTATTCAAATAAAAATATTTCTTTTGTGAAAATGTTTATTTACATTCATTGCAATGTTCTGCATTGAGAACTGAGCGGTGGGATTTGCACATATGGTCGGCTACAGACAGTGCACCGAGTGTGAATTCTTTTTTGACATTTGAAGCAAAGGGCGCAAGTGTTTGGTTGAATTGTTTGTCTGGTATTCATCACTGTTGTGGGTTCTTTTTTGTTTCTTTTTTTCACTTCAGGCATATTGCAATCAGGGCAGAGTGTAAGCACAGTTTTATGATTTTTACAGATTTGCTTCTTGCAATAGCTGCAGTCTTGTATACTTTCACCTCGTCCAGATAGGTTGCAGATGTAACAATGATTGACTGGATGCGCCTTTTCAGTTCCCATCATTTTCGCTTGTAGGCTATAAATAAAGTTCTATAAAAGGGAAAACGAATCACAGAAATACCTTTCATACAAGCTGTCTATTTCCCTGAAGCCCTCGCTTATCCAATGACTCTCATGGCTCCTCCTCTCTTTCTGCTCGTGCATCAATTTATTTGCTAGCTGGACGATAAAGGAACGTCTTGATTCCTCTTTACTGAAAAAGACATTAGCATTCTGAGCAGCGGCATCAAAAGATAATGAAAAAGATAAGTAAAATACTTGAAATTTGGAAAACCTCTATATAGGGAAATTTTATGACTGACCCTATTCTCCTGTTATTTCTGACAGTTTTGCTCTTAAAGCTGGAACTAAAAAAATTACCATCTTGTAGCTGAGGAAATTCTCCATCTTTTATGACCAAGAAAGCATAGAAAAATGTCAAATTTCAAACTTTTGAGCAAAGTTTGGGTCAAAGATAGGAATTTCGGGCAAGTGGACTTTTGTTGAACAATGGGTGGGTTAGCAATCTTTTGAAAACAAACATCGACTCACATATATTCAATAGATAGCACAACTCCTCGCGGTCATTTTGCACTATTAGTAGTACTGCCGAGATACCAATTTAAGTAAGCACCGACACTAAACGTTCACATACCTAGGTGGAGACCAGGTAACGAAAAGGACCATGCTTCTCGAGCACCTGGAGTGGCGAAAAAGTGACTTTTTTAATTTTCCATTTTTGTAAACATGCTCAGCGAGACTCGCTGAGCATTTCGCTACCGTTAGTACACTCAGCCCTTTGCGTGTTAACAAGATATGCTTATTTAAAATTTACAAAAAGTAGGAGGTAAAATAAGAAAAAACTGTAATGGAAAATTAGAAAATTAATCAGAACAAGAAAAGAATGTAAAAAGACGGCAATTGTTTTAACCCTAAAACTACGGCAACGTTTTTTACAGCATAGAAAATTTTGTGTTGTTTCTTTAGTATACTGCAAAACAATCACCGTTTCTGATATTTATCTTTAGGTATCAATTTTCCCCGCTCTGTATACTCAGATTTTATTTGTTCAAGGGAAAAAGTGGATTTTGAAGATACTTAAAAATGTGTAAAACTGGCGATTTTAAAGCAGATCCGATTCTGGCTATTTGCGAGGGCGATTCTTAATACTTTTAAGGCGGAGAGATAGAAAGAAACGCTGATATGATGTACAAAAAAGTATTGGTTTATACTTTCTGATCAATGAGATAAATACACTTTCACAGAAAAACGAGTGAGTTACTCACTTCAGCTGTAAATCGAAACTGATAAGGTTTTTAAAAAAAATAAACACACCGCTAAATACGCCAATGAATAAGTATTCCTTGCCATGAAACAAAAAATAAAATATGTAAAACGTGCATCATTACAAAAATAAAAATTCAGCTGGGTCGAAAAGACCCACTTCGTAGTTTGAAGATTAAAAAATGACTAATATATGAAAATATTTTTTTAACCAAAGTAAAAATAAATTGTTGAACGAAAGTAAGAGTATCTCTCACCTGAGCATTCTCTATCAAGTAGCCAAGCACCAGAAACATGGGATGAATAGCAGCCAGGACAGTGAAGGAACCTTCGGCAATGACAGAGTCGCCGAAGAAAAAAGATCTAGAGTTATTCTCCAGCAGGATCAACTCTTGCACATCAGCAGCATTTAGATCGATGTAGTAGTAGGCTTTGGTAGATGTACGGGGATGTTTAAGGCTATAGACTGCACCTCCAGAGGCCAGCAAATTGTCTAGAAAAAAACGGCGTAGAGGCGTTTGGCTCTTTTTGTGTCATTTGTTTGAATTCGCGAATTTTGAATTTTATATATTTTTAGCACTTTGGTGCATGATTGGTGCGAATTAAAATGCACAAAAACAACCAAACGTCTGCCCACCAAAAAAAGACAAAATTTAATAAGTGGCTACATAAGTTCATGGAAAGCAAGAACTTCATGTAAGAATTGCCACACAACATACCGTATTTCCTCTATTGAACGCACCCCCCTGACCATGAGGGTTTGTATCTCAAAGCAGAAAACTTTTTTTGATCTGTTCTTTTTTGCATTTTCTTAACCCCGCGAGCTCTACCGATTCTGCTTTTTAGATTTTGGATTTTTGCCCGAAAATATCGATATCAACCTCAAATTTTTCCGATTTTCCGGATCCAAAAAATAAACGCGCCGGCGCGTTTATTAGAAGAAATACGGTACTATTATTTTGACAACCCGGTGCTGCGATGTAAAAAAACTTGTGCAAAATAAGAAGTTGGATTAGCAACGTGTAGAACAGATGCTAATTTTTAAAAAATGCCCTGAAAAGGAAGGTGCCACACAAAACACTAGTAAAGTAGTAACACTAGTAAACACTAATAACACTAGTAAGATTGACATATTTTCTATGTCAACCCAGTTTGTAAGGCATTTTGAAATAAAATTGGAATTCTGATAACATTCCTTATCCAACTTTTAATGGTGCACAACTTTTGTTCACACTGCAGCACCTAGTTGTCAACAAAATATTTATATGTAATATGCCTAAAATCCGTACGGATTCAGTGCTCCGAAACTAGAAAGAGATGTGTAAACATCACGTACCTCTTCCTATGAAAAACTTCCTATCATACTTCATGTCTGATTGGATGGAAGCTATTGGAATGTTAAAGTCCTTTAGTGAATCCTTGGACAAATCATCCTCTACCACGTCCACCACTTCTACTACTTCTTTGGCGTTTGCCACTTTGGAAGTTGAATTGGGTTTGGTGGAGCGACTCATCTGAAAAGATAAAAGTTATTTTTTATTGCTATCCAAAAATGACGGTGTAGATAAAGAGAATGCGAAATTCCGCCATGAATAGCACGCGAAAGAATAAATTGTTTCAGCGTGAGCGGCTTTGCGGAAAAAATTAGAATAGAAGTTGGACCACCTTTGGACAAATGCATGGCTAAATGCGCCTTGCATGGCCAATCCAAAATTCAGTATATTTTGCAACTTTTTAAAGATTTTCGCCATTAAACGCAATACTATTTACAATTCAACACTAAACTGCTTTTATAAATTTATTTGCACCAATAAATAACACAACACTACCGTAAAACTTGTGATTTCCCACTTCCCTAAGTTCTAAATCGTATTTTTCCGATTTAGTTTTGACCCCTTTTTAGAAGACTTCTCTCACACAAGTCAACACACAAATTGTAGCCAGTGAGATGAATTACAAAATAGACTTGTCTAAGAGCAGTCTTAAAAAGTCGAAACCACAATTCCGAAAATACGTTTATTAATCTGAAAGAGTCTTGGATAATTGAGGGTTTTACGGTATAAGAGTTTACAAGATTTTGTTGGATAACAATTGGCATGAAAAATACGTTGATGATAAGATTTGATTGTCTAAATTGTTGGCTGCTGTTCTTTGTTTCCACCGCAACCTCTACCGCCGAACCCACAGAGACAACAAGCAGTCTCCTTTTTTTGCTTCATGATGCTCTGCAGATCACTGGCACTACTCATTTGATAAAGAACATCATGAACGGTCATTTTTGTATCTGCTGCTAAAACCAGGTGCTTGAGCCAGATTGATGTTTTTAAGATTGTGTGGCGTGTGACTGTGGCTGGGATTGCATGATGTGTCTACAATGCACAGTCACACAGCCACAACCCAAAGCCACAGTCACACGCCAAACTCTGTCTACAATGAAAGTATCAGCCACAGTCACACAGCCACACTCTGCAGCCACACAGACACAGTCACACTCTGTCTACAATATGACACAAATAACATCTTTATTCAAAAGTCGACCAACGCAACACAAATCAAATCATTCATTCTTGCTAATCAACTGCACACACTGTATTGAAAAACTGAACTTGTTCCTGTCGGATTTCTGCGGCCTCTTGACGACTTCTGTTTGCTCCCCACCTTCTCATTTCCGCTGGCTGAAGAGATCGAAGTAGACGCTGAACTTTGCATCTCAGCGCTCTTCCTTAACTTTCTCGATCAGCTTAACCACCACTGCATCCCCAACAAATTCGCCAGACTTCTGCTTATCATCGATTGTAGACATTCTTCCTGAAGAAGAGAAAAATTAGTTCTTTAGGACAAATGTTTTCAGCAAAAATCTATAGCGAAAATATAAAATGAATGGGAAAGCAACACTGGTTATGAAAACGATAATAAAAATATGATGAATGGAAGAATAGAGGAAAAAGCAAGATTTTTGAAAAAAACGCCACACTCTTTTCAAATAATTTTGAAAGTGTGGCTGTGGCGTGTGGCTGCAAATATTGCCAATTGTAGACAGAGTGTGACTGTGGCTATGTGGCTGCAGAGTGTGGCTGTCGCGTGTAACTGCGGCTGTATGGCTATCCATTGTAGACTCCCCTCAGGCACAGTCACACGCCACAGCCACACACTGTAGACAGGCCATTAATCAAAATACTTTAAAGCAGCAAGCAACCTAAAAAAAATTTACCTCCTGTATTGAAAAAAGCAGCTATTGGACTTCAGTTGCATTCAAGCATACAATAACAGGAATTTTAGCCATTTTTCGTATTTTGGAGACTCCAACCACCTGAGCTTTAAGTATCTGCTTGTAAAATGTTTAAGCCATCAGACATGAATTTGAAAAAATAAGACGTATAGATTCTAGAGCAGTTAGAAAGGGCTCTTAAAAACGTTTGCAGAATTGTATTATGTGCTATAAATATAAATGCATTTCATTCTAGTCAATTCAAATATGAGCAACAAAGTCCATGTAAAAGTGAGGAAACTCAAATGTGGTTAATAACTATTGATCTACAGAACTGACCAAAAAATTGTAAGAAGAGCAAACTGATATCACCTACCAAAATTCAAAATCCACATCACATCTCACCAAATGTAGGCAAGAATTGATTTCGGAAAGCTTTAAAAAAGTCAAGAGTATTTTCGAACGGGTATGAACTTGCAATCAGTGGTCAAGGTCAATGACCGAAAATGAAATTTAATGTTGGATATACGAAAGTTATAATAAAGTTGTTTTAGGTACAGTGTGTCCCTTTTGGTAAGGTGGATTTATAGAAATTATACGAGATCCTGCTCCAATTCAATCGGGCAGATATGGAATTGCTCAATATATCGTTTCCAAATAGAACAGCAATTGAACATTTGTCTCCTTTACACACTTTTATCGGCAGAAAATTCATAGTTGCTGAGAAATTAAAAAAAAATGGCTGGAGCCAAACTTTGGCTAAGATCTAAAGAAAGCGTGCTAAAAAGAAGAGTCATTTGAACGACCCCCAACTGTCGACGAAACTGACTGTCGACAATTCCAGCAGCCGACCCCCAACTGTCGACTATTCCAGCAGCCGACCCCCAACTGTCGACACCCAACTGTCGACTACACCAACTGTCGACTACACCAACTGTCGACTACAACAACTGTCGACATCCCAACTATCGACTATCCCAACTGTCGACACCCAACTGTCGACTACACCAACTGTCGACTATCCCAACTATCGACTATCCCAACTGTCGACTATCCCAACTGTCGACTATCCCAACTGTCGACTATCCCAACTGTCGACTATCCCAACTGTCGACTATGCCAACTGTCGACACCCAACTGTCGACTACACCAACTGTCGACTATCCCAACTGCCGACCCCAACTGTCGACTACACCAACTTTCGACTACCCCAACTGTCGACTATCCCAAATGTCTACCCCCAACCATCGACTGCCAACTGTCGACCATCGCAACAGTCGACCCCCAACTGTCGACTGCCCCAACTGTCGACTATCCCAACTGTCGACTATCCCAACTATCGACTATCCCAACTGCCGACCCCCAACTGTCGACTACCCCAACTCTCGACTATCCCAAATGTCTACCCCCAACCATCGACTGCCAACTGTCGACCATCGCAACAGTCGACCCCAACTGTCGACTGCCCCAACTGTCGACTATCCCAACTGTCGACTACACCAACTGTCGACTACACCAACTGTCGACTATCCCAACTATCGACTATCCCAACTGTCGACTATCCCAACCCCCTGGTGCTCAGTCTGACCGGAGAGCGGCTTCGAGCCGAGGATCGGCTCGAGTGGGGGGCATTGGAGTGCTCTCTAGAAGGGCGTTGCTTGACGGGCCACTATGGATAGCTGGCAGGTGAAATCTCAAGAGCCCACTGCACAAGTATGGAAGAGAGACTCCGCTATGGAAAGAGCGGAGGGTGATCATTGATATATGAAGAACTTTCACACCTATGAATTAAATTATGACATAATGTTATGCAAAAGCAAAACGTGGCAGAAAAAAGCTTCGGAAAGGATTAGATTGCGCACTGTCATTTTGCGCCCATTTCAAATTGCGCCCATATAGATTGCGCCCGTTATTCCAATAGATTCTCATGTAAACTGATACGTCCAACATGTGTTTTTGTTTTGCCGTTGAAAGAATTAATAACGGGCGCAATCTATATGTGCGCAAATTGAATGGGCGCCAATTGAAGGGGCGCAAATCAAAAAGGGCGCAAATTGAAGTGGCGCAATTTGAAGGGGCGCAAATTGAATGGGCGCCAATTGAATGGGCGCAAATTGAATGGGCGCAATATACTGCCCAATTTTGTTCATTTTAAAACTTTCTTGAGCAGTCAGATTCTATTTTATCTTGCCATAAACCGCTAATGTTAAAACTAAATTACCGTATTTCTTCTAATTGCCGCACAGTCTCTAACTACCGTACACCGTAACTTTAAAGACTTATATCTCGGAGCAGAGTAAATATTTTGCTAAGCTGTTTGATGCATTTTCTTAACTCCCACAAGCTCTACCGATTCTTGGTTAAGCACCCGAAAATCTCTAGATCGAATTTGAAAATTTCCGATTTTCAGGTGATTGAGCGCACATGTGCGGCAATTAGAAGAAATACGGTAGTACTAATTTATATAGTACCAGCCTCCGGCGGCCGGCGCGCCTTACCTTCGCGTTATCTGCAATCTCAACTGTGGCAGTCTGGACTCATGCAAATGGGATGGATATAAAAGGATTGAGGATGGATTGTGAAACAGAGTGTATCGAACAGTTTTTTCGAAACTCAAGATGAACCTCAAACGCTAAACCCAAAGTTAAAGTCAAACTTAAGCTGAACTCAAACTCAAAAAATGTTTGAAATTGAATCCAGCTAAACTCAAGCTTAAACTTTTTTTTGAGTTTGAGCTTTACTGTTTTAAACCATTTTCAGAGCTGCTCATGCTCGTCCTCACAGTACGAGGACGTAAGACGAGTACGAGTTTCATCCGCTAATAGGAGACAAAAGTGCAGAAGAAATAGACAGATTGATTTATTCAGGAACATTATATACAATAGAATAGATTTTATTTTCTGGAATCTACGTTTCCAGTGAGACTTGCTTCAATGAGAACAGATCACTTCTTGACGAATACATCTTGATTCATGCCGGCCAAAGTCTGATAGTTGGGATCAGCCGTGCCTCAAATATAAGCAGCAGTAGAAATTTAACTGCAGCCGTCAAACAAAACCTACCAGCTACGCCACCTTGTTGCGGCACCTTCGGTTCAGCTTTAGCACCGCCACCAGCCTTGTCGGCTCCAAAGACGTCTTGACCCATTCCACAAAGTGTTTGATAGTTAGGATCACCAGTTCCTGAAACAAACGTTTAGAATTAAACAACCTACCAAATAATCATGGAAAAAATACCTGCCACACCCCCTTGCTGAGGAGCTTTCGGTTCGGCACCACCACGAGCTCCACCACCAGCTTTGTCAGCTCCAAAAACGTCTTGACCCATCCCACAGAGAGTTTGATAGTTAGGATCCGCAGTTCCTTAAGAAACATCATAATCGAACATATGACCAGACACTCATGAAAAAATACCGGCAACACCTCCTTGTTGTGGAGCTTTAGGTTCCGCACCACCACGAGCTCCGCCTGCAGCCTTGTCAGCTCCAAAGACATCTTGACCCATCCCGCATAAAGTTTGATAGTTAGGATCCGCGGTTCCTGTAATTAAAAATATTAATCATCGCTTTTAGTAACTATTTGAAAAGTACCAGCGACACCACCCTGTTGTGGAGGTTTTGGCAACGCAGCAGCTGGGGCAGCAGGAGGAGGCGTTGGATGAGCAGCACCCAAGGGCTTTCCACTTCCACCCTTATTGGCTTTCTTTTCCTTGCTATGGAGATCGCTTGGCACATCACCATCATCGTCGCTGTCGTCTTCACCACTTTGACTTTCATCATTCTTATCGGACTTATGCTTTTTCTTCTTGCCCTTTTTGTCACCTTTCTTCTTCTTGCCTTTTTTGTCCTTCTTCGTCTTGTCACCCTTCTTATCCTTCTTTCCCTGGCTCTTTTTGCCCTTAAAATCAACAAATTAAGGTAAGTAAAAATAAAAATGGACAATGTAAGCCAACCTTCTTTTTCTTATTCTTTTTACAGCACCTCTTGCAGTCGATTAGCAAAAGGACCACAAGCATAAATACCGATAAGTTGGAAAGAAACTCAAACGAAATAGACAGAAGCATTTCTTGACTTTTCAAATTTGATGGCGAGAGCAGTTTTTGTAACACAACCAGCTAGCTTTATTCCAGTTTGCTGAAGTGACAAGAACAGCAATAGAATTTTCTTAGTAGACTTCATTTGCTGTTAAGTTTCTTTTCAAGACAAATTCAAGATTTTGACATGGGACGAAGCTTTGGGAAGGAGTAGATTGCGCCCATTCAATTTGTGCCCCTTCAAATTGCGCCACTTCAATTTGCGCCCTTTTTGATTTGCGCCCATATAGATTGCGCCCGTTATTGATTCTTTCAACGGCAAAACAAAAACACATGTTGGACGTATCAGTTTACATGAGAATCTATTGGAAATTCCAATTTGGAATAACGGACGCAATCTATATGGGCGCAATTTGAAAGGGCGCAAATCAAAAGAGGCGCAAATTAAAGTGGCGCAATTTGAAAGGGCCCAAATTGAATTGGCGCAAATTGAATGGGCGCAAAATGAAAGGGCGCAATCTAATCCTTTCCACAAAATTACCTTTGTTCCCCTGTGGATTTTAGAAACATATTTTCCCACAGTCTTACCTCAATATAGTGATATCCCGAAAAGTTCAATTCCCACCTGGGTCCAGCCCTTTTTTTCAACAAATAGGATAAAAATAGTGTCGGACCCAGACATGTGCACAAAAATGTGTCATGCTTAAAATTGCTATCAAACGTAATACAGTCAAGTCTCGTTTAACCGACGCTTCGATTATCCGACACCCTCAGTTAACCGACACTTAAAAAAATTTGGTTGGCAGACAAAGAAATCCCACAAGCCTTACCCTCGATTAACCGATTAACCAAAAAATCTTTTGTTTTTGGAGTGATTATGTTTTTGAATTTTAAGCCCCTGTGATCAGGGATGAGAATTTATGGTTAACTAGGCCTTTTTTTAAATACATCAACCGGCCTAAAATAGGCCCGCGCCAATTTGAAATAGACTTAGGCTTAAATAGGCCTATCTTAGGCCTAGGCCTAGTTAGGCCTATTTTTTGAGTTTACTCTTATCTACTTCATGAATTTCACTATTTTCGTATAGATTTAAGGAATGCTTGGCTACTGTGTTCAGAATGTGACAAATACAAGGAAGAAACTTTTCTAAATTAATTTTCGTTTTGATTAAATTTTTGGTTCATAAAATTATTACCTTGACGACTAAACACTCAACATATTTGATCCTTCATCAGTCACCATGGCTAATGATTCTGCTTCTTTAGCATCAAAACCAAATTCAATCAGATTTTTTAGCCACTGTCTCTTCACATTTTCTCCAGTTTTCGACTCTTCAGATGGGAACGGACTAAAAGAGAGAACAAAATTTTTTAAGTTCCAATTGGCATCGATGTAGTGGGCAGTTATCACGGTAAAATCAATCTAAATCAGCAAAATTCACATATTGAGGTTATTTTTAATTTTACGTTTTTGCGGGACATATCCAAAGTGAGACTGCCGCCTGATTCTTTCATTTGCTTTAAAATTCCTGGGATGACAGTTGTTCTGGCAGTTGCAAGCATGGAATCCACTTTATTCGATAATGATGTTCTGTGTGGCAAGATTCGGCTAGCGTCAAACTTGATCCCATTCTTGTGTTGAGCAACACTAAATCTTCTTCTATATTTAGCTTGACAAGCACGCGAAATCTTACGCTATATCACCGATTTCTTGGATCATTTTAATAAACCCCTGGCCAGAAACAACAGAGAATGGTCGGTTGTCTTCAACAACAAACTGGGTGATTATGTCCATGGCTTTTGATTTAGCGACAGGAATATCAACATCATAATGCAATTTAGCGTGATTCTTAAGATGTCCTCCTGAAGATGGAGAGAAGTGGGCACCACAAATCTTGCAAACTTTAAATTCAACTGTATTTTGTTTGTTGACTAATTCATAAAAGTAGTTTGCCTCCAAGCCATTTCCTTTTATATCCACTCTTTTAAATTCTCCCTTTTGCAAGCGCTTCGAGAAGTCGTCTTTAGAGACTCTAATTCGTTTACTTTTATCCAAAGCATTTTCTTCGACAAAATTTTCAACATTATCACGGTCGTCTAAGCCTGACTGAATGCCTTGGGGAACTGGATTGTCTAGTGTAGCGATATTCCTATCATTTGGTTCTTCAACGGCAACAGCTGCCCTGCCAATAACTCCTACATGACCAATGTTGCCTATTTGTCCAATGCCTCCCATGTTTTTTACAGCTCCTCTTTTCTGACCTTGAGCGGGACTATCATTTGCTCTACGTTCAGCACTTTGCTTTAGTACAGAAACAATTGGGACAACTTGCGGTAGATTAAACCAATTGCCTCGAACATTATTGGCAAATTTATTGTTAGATGGAACAAGTTGGTCGCCAGGCCCGCAATAAACTGATATGAATATGAGTAGTAAGACAATAATTAAACGCATATTCTTTATTTTTAAAATGGTTTAAATATGCTAACCCAGAAATGTGCCTGAAAATTACAAAGATTCTTCCAGAGACAACAGATACGGTAGGATACCGTCTCGTGCCTAGAATAGTTTAGGCTGCAAAATTTCAGAAAATTCAGAAAAAAAGTTTATTAAAACAAATTTAACCATTTATTGTAATTATGGGTTTTTCGTGTTGTACTCGACAAATAAACAGTTAACTGTTGAAAAAACACATAAACTTCGGAGAAATAAACAAATGTGTGTAGCGAAATAAAATAAAACAGAAAAATGAGACAAAACACAAAAAGATGATCAAAAAAGCACAAAAACGTTTTCGAAAAATTAATATTATTTCAAATTCCCGCCAAAAAATAGGCCTAGAATAGGCCTAACTAGGCCTAGGCCTAAGATGGCCTATTTAGGCCTAAGTCTAATTCAAATTGGCGCGGGCCTATTTTAGACCTAAAAATAGGCCTAAAATAGGCCTAGTTAACCATAAATTCTCATCCCTGCCTGTGATGTGTGAAAAAAACAATTACTTTTTTGAAAGTTTATTTGTCATTGGCGGAATTTTTCCGAAAGATTTGGGCGCACTCTCATTTTATAAATTTGATAAGTCCTGTGGTCAGTCCGTATGGTTAGGACTTGATTACTTGTTATTTCGTGCTACAGTCAAACCTGGGTTATCCGACACCCCAGTTAACCGACACCCTCTTTTATCCGACACCATGAGCCCGATTTGGTTGGCCTGGTAAACCTAAACCCCAGTTATCCGACACCTCGTTTAACCGACACCTCGTTTATCCGACACCATAAGGGCGGTCCCTTTGGGTGTCGGATAACCCAGGTTTGACTGCAGCTATTTCTTCGTCTCCACTGGAGGAGACTCTTCCGTTTCTCTAATTAGTGCGTGATTGTCTGTGTTTTTAGGTGAAAA
The DNA here is from genome assembly GCA_029231635.1 of Ditylenchus weischeri. Lineage (NCBI taxonomy): Eukaryota > Metazoa > Nematoda > Chromadorea > Rhabditida > Anguinidae > Ditylenchus > Ditylenchus weischeri. The sequence continues at coordinate 159,266 of JAMRYI010000342.1, forward strand.
AAGCAAATGTCTACAAACGTTGTTGCTGGCCATTCTGCCGTAAATGTTGGTGTTCCGCCTTCTTCGCTCTATGTGGGGGATCTGCACCCACCCGGATGTGACCGAATCGATGCTCTATGAAAAGTTCGGCAAAGTTGGACCACTTCTCTCAATTCGTGTCTGTCGCGACGCCGTCTCTCGTGCTTCCTTGGGCTATGCTTATGTGAACTTTCAGAATCGTGCTGATGGTATGTTATTCAAGCGCTTGTTCACACATGTCAATTCATTTGTTTTTAGCTGAGAAGGCTCTTGAGACTATGAATTTCGATCCGATGTTTGGCAAGTCAATCCGCATCATGTGTCCCAGCGTGATCCTTCTGCTCGTCGCTCTGGTTCCAAACGTTTTCATCAAAATTTGAGCAAGCATATCAGACACCAAGGTATCGACAGTTTGCACAATACATCAGTTAATCAGCTCTATCCTGGTCGATTCACAATGCCCTGAAGCGCCGAAGGAGACAGTCAGAAAATAACGGGCATGATTCTCGATTTGGAAGTCGCTGAAGTGCTGGCTATCATAGAGGACAAGGACTTGTTGGAGAGCAAAGTCAAGGAAGCTATGGATGTTCTGAATAAGGCAAAAGAATCTTCTGCTTGAAAACATTCGAAACAAACATTGCTCGTTCCGTTAAATGTTTTTGTTCGCTCTGTTATAAAATTTGTTGGAATAATTTCAAGTATCGTTTTAGTAGATGATTTTATGCTTTCGTTAGCATGTAACTTAAAGTCCATCGTTTTAAGCTTTATTGGCGGATGTTTTCAATGTTTGGAAATTTGTGTTGGCGCATTTCATGATGTAAGATTGAAGTGTCAATGCTCTTGGTTTCTCATTTTTGTGCCCTGAGTGACATTTTATCGACATTGACTACCTTTGAAGACTTTTGTCAGTTACCGTAAATACTACGGGTCCCCATACGTTTAACTATTTTCAAATTTGTTTTGCTTATTTAACCCTAATATTGTTTATTTATTAAAAAGTACGACAACTCAGTTTGTAGATCTTTCCAAGCTATCTTTCCAAGCTCTACAAAATGAGATGTCGTACATTTTAATAAATAAACAATATTAGGATTAAAACAAAATGAAATGAAAAATGGTTAACTACAGAGATTTATGTGTTTATTTGTTTATTAGAGTATTTACGGTATGTTTAAATAGTCATAAAGGATTGCAGAGGTTCTGATTCTGTCTACCCAGAAAAAATTTAAGATTATTCCTCTTTAAAAACTAAACTCGATACCACGACCTCGATTTTTATTAAAATATAGAGTTTTTGTGTTAAGTTCGACTGTATCTTATTTTTTTAGAAGAAATTTTCAACAACTATTAGAAATAGCAGAAGAGTACAAAATAAGTGGTGTTATGAGGTGTGTGGAAATATTCTTGATTCAGGTGATAATTAACTGCGATATTCTTTTATTGAATAAAGCATATTAATTTTAGTGTGAGTCCATACACAAGATCAGAAAGCTGGAATTTGGTGCTGAATACAGAATGGCTCGCCTAACTGATTTGGTGCTGAGATCCTTTACATCTAAAATTGAAAGGATGGAGTCACGAATATCTGGTGTACGAATATCTGGCTGAGAACAATGAAAATATGGAAGATGTGCACCCAGATATCCTCGAAATGTTAGAAATATTTCCGACACATATTGTTTTGTAATTAAAACCATGATGGATAGAATTTTGCAGCGTGTCTCAGGAGATTTTTTCTAAGCAAAAATTTAATCAAAGCGTTTTTGTTTGACTTCTCTAAACCGGCCCATTTCGCTCACACCGTAAAACCTCTATTAATAGACTCGGGTCTATTATTAGAGTCACAACTACAAGTCATCTGTGGCACTGTGTTTTTAGCTATGATCAATCCAACATTTTTAGGCACACGACCACTCAAAAAACAGTCCTGTTTTTCTTAGCTACATTTTGTGTGGTGTGCTCAAAAATGTGGTATTTTTCATACCCATAAACACGATGCTACAAGTGACTTGGTGAGTTGTATTCTCTAATAATAGACCCGGGTCTAATAGAGGTTTTACGGTAATGTCCAAAAAAGTTCGTCAATCCCCGTTATTGTGCCGACGATTCTTGCATCCAGATTCTTGAAACAACGAACACAAAACCTAAAAACACCACACAAAGAAAAAAAGAAGGCGAGGATAATGTAAGAAGACTTATCTAATAGCAGAAATCAGAGAACTCAAGACTTCAAAAAGAGATGAGGCTTCTGCGATAAGAGAACCTAAAATTGGTGCATAAAAAGAACAACAGAAAAAGCAAAATCCCAGCGACAAAAAATGTTTTTGAAATAAAATTTCCCGAAGCGAGAAATACCGTATTTCCTCTAATAAGAGCCCTTGGGCGCTTATTTTCAAACAAAAATCTGAAAATTTTGGTGTCGATCTCAAAATTTTTGAATGAAATTTCAAAATGTAAGAAGCGGAGTCGGTAGAACTCGTGGGAATTAAGAAAATGCATTAAACAGCTTTGCGAAAAATTCTTTCTTGGCTGAGATACAGGTCTTTGAAGTTAAGACTGGGCGCTTATTAGAGGAAATACGGTATTTAGGTCCCGCCAATTCAAAATTCAACAACTTGAAAACATTATTCTTGCAGTCATTATGTCCCATATCGTAGAGAACCGACTCGATACGTACAGCTTCGATCAGTTTAGAATTACGCTTTTCCTCTTCCATCTTCGGATTGTCTGACTTCACTTGAGTCTTCATGACAGGTGATAGAGTGTTCATCTTGCAGATTTTCTAGAGACACTAAGGTTAAAGTGAGATTTGAAAATCCAAATGAATTGAAAAAAACGCCATGGTGAACTGCGTCAAAAGTTTGGCTATTTTATTCGAGTGAAAGTTCGTGTTTGCATTTGTCTTGCAAAATAATGTCTATTGGGGACGGGTGAGGGTTTGGAATAGTGGGGATTTAGGATTAGGATGTTAGGATAGGAGTTAGGATTCAGGGTTCGGATCTGTTTTTTATGAGGGACAGGTGAGGGTTCGGAGTGAGGGTGCGGATTTTAGTGAGGGTTTGGAGCAAGGATTCGGATTCTTCATTGGGGACTTAGCTTAAAGACGCAGATATAAAGTCCCGCGACACTAAGAATTTCCCAGCAGTAAAAACTCACCATCTGCGTTATGAGGGGAAAATAATTAAATATGAGAGAAAAATAATTAATTTGAAAGTTTATTTGTCGTTGGCGGAATTTCTCCGAAATATTTGGGCGCACCCTGTTTTATAAATTTGATCAGTCCTGTGGTCAGTCCGTATGGTGAAGTCTTGGTCACTTGTCGTGCTAGCTATTTCTTCGTCTCCACTGGAGGAGACTCTTCAGTTTCTCTAATTAATGAGTGATTCTGTGTTTTTAGGTGAAAAAAGAAAATGTCTACAAACGTTGTTGCTGGCCATTCTGCCGTAAATGTTGGTGTTCCGCCTTCTTCGCTCTATGTGGGGGATCTGCACCCGGATGTGACCGAATCGATGCTCTATGAAAAGTTCAGCAAAGTTAAACCACTTCTCTCAATTCGTGTCTGTCGCGACGCCGTCTCTCGTGCTTCCTTGGGCTATGCTTATGTGAACTTTCAGAATCGTGCTGATGGTATGTTATTCAAGCGCTTGTTCACACATGTCAATTCATTTGTTTTTAGCTGAGAAGGCTCTCGAGACTATGAATTTCGATCCGATGTTTGGCAAGTCAATCCGCATCATGTGGTCCCAGCGTGATCCTTCTGCTCATCGCTCTGGTTCCGGAAACGTTTTGATCAAGAATTTGAGCAAGCATATCGACACCAAGGTATCGACAGTTTGCACATATAGCAAGCACATATACATCAGTTCAATTTTCTATTCAAAACTTTTCAATTTTCTAGTCCATGTATGACACATTCACGATGTTTGGCAATATTCTCAGCTGCAAAGTAATAAACCTGCTTTATTGTAATCTTTATAACAATTATTTATCCCTATCGTTACAGGTCGCCTGCGATTTGAGCGCGCTGTTAAAATACCAAGTGCCATATTTTTATTGTAGATCAAGGTCAAAATTTTGTGGGTCAGTATTCTGTCTTGGCCCCTTGAACTTTTTTTCGGTTTTTATGCGCTACGTGGTTTTCTATAGTTTTCTTGATGTATTACTACGTTCTTCGTAACTTGATTCTGAATAATTGTCTATATAATTACTAGTTTTGATAATCATTTTGTACATTTATTTCAAAGTTTTTTTCGTAATAGTGTCTTCTTGGTTCGTGTGACGTGCTTATGGTCCTTTTTTTCTTTCAAACCACCCAATACTTACAAACTTGCAATAACTTAAAAAAATTCAAGTCAACCTTATCTCCAGCAAATTTGTTGGCAAAAAAATAAAACATTAACAAAAGCTTGTTTCTAATCATTCCTCGCCATCCCCTTGTAGTATGTTCAACTTTTGCATAGCCTTTTCATGCATTTACAAAAAATTTTTAATCTTTTGCCAATTTTTCAATAAAACGACACTGTCGCACGTAAAATCGGATTACAAATACTGTTTAATAAGACCAAAAGTACGACTTCACCTACCCGAGACCCCGAACCTCGCTGTTTAGATGAAGAACCTAACCAATCACCTCAGACGTTGAAACAGGATTGTGGAACGTACAAGTAGAAGTTACAAGTAGAAAAATTATTTAGTGAAACGCCTGTTTTAACGTCTGAGGAGATTGGTGAGGTTCTTCATCTAAACAACGAGGTCGTTAAATTCCTCCGAAGGGCCAGATGATGATCAGGACCTGTTGTTGTTTCTCAGTTACAAGGATGCTTTTGTGAACTTAGGGAATTATGCCACCAACAAGGCTGCTGTGACAGATATTTTGGTTGGTAATTATTTTTTACAATGCTCTCAATTAGCCCGATTCTCACAGAGACTTTTTTCAAAATGGATGATTCTTTTTCAGGCTTGTTTTTTTCAGCCTTTTTACGTTTGATAGAATGGTTTATTTTAAAGTTTGGCAAACTTTTTACTTTTCAAGGCATTCAGGTGTATATCCACCTACCCGATTGGTACATACACCTGGTTCGGGGTCTCGGGTAGGTGAAGTCGTAGTTTTGGTCTTATTAAACAGGATTTGTAATCCGATTTTACGTGCGATAGTGTCGTTTTATTTAAAAATTGGCAAAAGATTAAAAATTTTTGCAAATGCATGAAAAGGCTATGTAAAAAGTTGAACATAGTACAAGGGGATGGCGAATGATTAGAAACAAGCCGAATAGGAAAAATGATTTCAACCCGTGGAAATGAGGGATACCCGTTGAAATAATTTTCAGAATGACCGCTAATTTCAGGCTTTCTGGCTGGTTTTGGGTGGTTTTGCGTTGCTTGAGGTGCTTTTGGTGGTTCGAACATGATCCGAAAATTTTCGAAAAAAACGTAAAAAACCTGCCTTGCTCCCCCCTGTTGTTTTTGAACGTTTCTCCGAAAATACGCAAATGTGTAAAGTCGGAGAAACGTCAACGCGCCGAAATTCATTGTGACTCTAAAAAACATTTCTAACTAATTTTTGTGAATTCGTGTAGAGGAACGATTCTGCTACACGAATTTACAAAGTTTACCGAAGTCTGCAAACATTTTTTAAACTTTTTTGAGCAAACAGTCGAAAAATAATTTTATCGAAATCGATAAATTTATCGATTTGTCACACCATTAGAGGAAATACGGTACTTGAATTACTTTTTAGTCTTTTAGAGATGGTGCAATAAGTTTCACCAGAAAAAAGTGCCGAAAACTTCCGTTTACCTTAGTATTGTTGTTCATTTTTTGTAACTTAGCATTTTTTCGTGGGTGTTGTTTGACATTATTGGTGTAAGTAGTAATAACTTTCTTATCAGCAACATGTGTATAATCTTCATATTTTATCATAACACCATGTCTATTACCATGTTAGAATTTCACAAAACTGTCGCAGATCAGTAAAATCTAGCACCAGCCAGCAGTAGCATTCAACCACGTCTCAAACTCCATCTCCTTTCTTCAACACCATTTTTAAAGTAATTTATTGCTGTATCTTCAAATTTCTTCACTCCTCCACTAAATCAACTTCAAGAAAAAAGGGTAGAGGGTAACTAAAAAACAACAACATCAAAGAGCAGCAATAGAAGGATTACAGTAAAAGAGGGTAGAAAGGCGTTGAACTTTTCATATCCTTTCCCCTTCTGCCAATAAAAGTTAGTTTGATGAACAGGGTTAGTGTTGTTTTGTTATTTTGTTGTCCTTTTCCAAGTTGATTACGCAAAAAGGCAGTCATCCCTTCCCTTATCAAGGAGTGGGAGAAGTGCCGTGTGGCAGCTGACTGTCTGCTATCTTTCCAATCACTATTCCTCTGCATCTCTGTCTGGTTAGCGACTGTCTGATGGGTGTTGAGGGTTGATCGAGTGCGTGTTTCAGGCGTGCGCCTGGCTGACTGGGGAGGTGTCTTTGCTCTCCCCGCTCCTGATTCAATCAGTAGAGTGTGTGCAATTCCTTTGCTTGTTTAGAAGCCCTTTATGTTGGCGTATCCCACTTTTTTTGATATCCAGCCAGCTGTTGTTGTTTTTGCGAGTTAGCTGGCTAATTGTGCTGCTGAGGATGATGATCCGTAGGAGTTTATTTATTTGTGCTATTTTAAAAGCGGTCTGGTGATCTTTGTGTCTGGCTTTTAAATTGCTTTTATTGCTTGTGTGAGAAGATACCTTTTACGGTTGATAGGTTCCGATCATCATTTACCGTAAATGCTCTATTAGACGGATACTCCTTATTAAATGGAGATCCTTCTAGGAGGATGGAAGTCCCGTGATAAACGGAGACCTCCCTCTGCAAGAGCATTTGCAGTACATTTTTAAACCGAGTTTTTCGTCTTGATAAATGGGAATTTTTGACTAAAAATTAACTAATACCTGTTTACTCTAAGATTTTAAGAATGCATGCACTGTCAACGTATATACTTGTACTTTGTGAAAATTTGTCAATCACTCATCCTACATTTTCAGCCTTCATTTGCAACTTTCTAAATGGACCAATATTGCAAGGTGTTGCTATTAATTTTAACTTTGACTGCATCCACTGGCTTCTTGGTAGCCGCCTCAGAATCTACTGGTCAAGTAGTGGGTAATCAAATTCAAACAGAACAAGATGAGACGGTTGTGCTAGTACTACCAGACAAAGAGGAATTGCCCGAGG